>PVJC01008317.1:0-48854 GCA_004026665.1 Murina feae | reverse complement strand
CTTCTGTGCTGGAGACACCCTTATGGGGCAAGAGTTGTTTCAGTGGAGCTTTTATGCTCACTGCATCTGCCCCGGGTGTGTTCCTTGAGGATCTGTTTTGTTTAGGTTAGTCCCTCTCTGGCCACTGGGTGGGGCTGGCTCCTGTATCTTTAAGGAGGTGTTGCTGCAGAAGCCTCTGACGCACTTGGGAGGGGCGGGGTCTCGGGGAGTTCGCCGGGTGGGCGGAGCAAACAGCTATGGCGCTTCTCAGCCCTGCGCTGAGAGACGCCAGGTCTCTGTGTCCCACGATAATTGCTGTAAGCAACGCTGAGAGAAACCCGTTTTGGATTTCCTTCTGATGCTAGTCTCTGGGTGTCTGTGGGACCTCCGAAACTCGTCTGGAGCTGGAGTTCAGAGCCGCTGGGGACTTGTGGCTCTCTCCGTTTTGGAAAAGAACCGCGACCTCCGGTACTAGCCCTTCCCCGAGCCCGTGCGCGCGCCTCCGTACCTCTGTACTTTGCTTCCGCTGCTGCTCTGAGTCTCAGACTTTTCTCTGGTTGTAGGATTTTCACTCAGCCAGCCGTCCTGTGGGTGCGAGTGGTGTCCGTGTGTTCTTTTCGTGGTTTTTCTGAAATAGTTGTTCACAGCTGCATATACGGTGTCTACCCTATGCCGCCATCTTGTTTCTCCTCGAAATGGTTAATTTTAATATTACGCTTTTATTAGTTAAGATGTTATTTAAAGTTAAATTTATTTTTCTTACTTATTATAAATGCATGTTTTTGTGTAAGCCCAAATGGCCTGTTGAATACTATATCCAATTAAACTCAATGATACTGTCCATGCAGATAACAGCCCATGGAGAGCTTTGCAGTGACCCCTGGTACATCAGTGATCTGTGCTGCTTATTTGAAAGCTCCTTAAGAAATAACCCATTAAACTAAGTTCTTTAATTTATGATCATATGTTACTGCACTGCTCTGCAAGAAAAATATGAAATTATTCTCCATTATTATTTTCAGATATGTCTCAGCCCTTTGGTGGTAACACTTATTTTTGTCAGAGTGAATGAAATATACTGTGGGGAAAATAACAGGGACAATCCCCCTGAAATGCCTCTCTTCTTCATTCATCTGTGCAAATTCTTCAAAGCTACTTCTTTTGTGGCATTTTCCTTCGTCTTTCAACCAGAAATCATCTCTCTCAAAGGCTGCCATCACATTTAAAAAATATATATATAATCTCTGCATTGTATTATAGTTACTCTTGTACGTCTCTCATTTCTCCATTAGGTTTCATGCTTCTTTATGTTTGATTCATCTCCCTGTCTCTCACTGTATATTTATGAATAGGGCACTGTGATTTACCAAACTTTTGTTTAAACAGTGGGATTGTAACATAGAAAAGGCTCAAGTAAAACAGAATCAATGAATTTTGCTTGGTTGGCATCATCCCCCCCCCCCCCCACCAATTTTTATATATTGATTTGAGAGAAGGAAAGACAGAGAGAGACATCCATTTGTTTGTTCCACTTATTTTTGCCTTCATTGGTTGCTTCTTACTTCTTGTATGTGTCCTGACCAGAGATGGAACCCACAACTTTGGCATATTGGGTTGACACTCTAACCAACTGAGCTACCCAACCAGGGCTGACATATGTTTTCTAAACTGTTGTTTGAAGATAAAATAAAATTTCTCATGGAAGTTTGACAATCAAATATGTTGACTTTTATTGATTTGACCACAGAATACGTTCCTATCCAGTGCTGCTAATAAGAGAAATGTATTTTAACAAAAGTTTTATTTATTTTTGATTGATCATGAATTTTTAAAAAACATAGATGCAAGTTATTGTAGGAAATCATTTTATTTCTAAAGCTTTGTCCCAGTGGAATGATTTGCATGATCTTATTTTATATCATCTTTCCTGATCCTGAGTTCTAACCATTGAGGAGAATAGGGAAAGAAAGGAGCAGTCAGCAGGCTACAGAACAAATGCACACTAGAAAAAGAGGATAAATTGTGTTAATTTTGAAGTAATAAAGACAACCCAAATTGTAATTTTGCTTTCCAGGCAACTTAAGTTTCCTTAGTAGATATATAATAATTTATAAGAATTTAAATTAGGAAACCGTGTTGGGCTCACGAGAGACCTAAATTCCTGTTTTGTTGTATACCCTTGACATTTTGAAAATTTAATTAACTGAGCATACCCATCGTGTAGAAGACTTTATATTTTCATTAAAGCTTCATCTGCCTGAAATATCTAGTAAGGATTATCTTTCAGAACTACTACTAAGTTGAAAACATGAATCAGTACTAAAATATATTTATGTATTTAGACCTTTGCCAAAAATCTATAAAGTTTCTGAGGTTTTGAGCTATGCTAACTGCACCTGTGTTAGGGGTACTGCATTTGCTTGTGTTTGTTAAAGGGTGGGTATCCGGAACCCCATATCACAGGCTTTCTGAAAGACAGTAATTCGTCACAGTATAGGGGCCGTTAATTAAATAGTAGGTGTGTAGCCACCAAACCTAGATTTTCATTGAATTTATTAGGTGCCAGAAACCTTAATGATTAAATGCACTCACATACCTTGCCTAAGTAACTGGTGTCCTACCATATTAAAATCTTTCATTTTTAATTTTTTTTTCAAATTCTAGTCAGCATTTTTTGCACATCTTCAGAAAAATATGGAATGAATATATAAATATATATATAAACATATAAATATATATAAATAAGTATATATATATATATATATATATATATATATATATATATATATAGTGGAACCTATCATTTTGCCAAAATTATAGTTGCCAAAAACCAATATATCTCAAACTGATAAAAGAGGCTGATCCCTATACATAGCCTTGCTTTAAACAACTTGTAACTTACTGCACTTCCCTCTTCCTGTTCTTCCTTTCTCTTTTGTTTCAAAACTCTTTGTGCTTAATTGCTCTTTGTTCCTTAAGATGACATACTGATATGTTTGAGGTTACAAATCTAGATATGTGGGAACTATTTTTTTGCTATCTCATTTGGCAAAGAAAAGCAGAAACACTCTCAAAGAAGAGTTGGGGTCTCATCTAGGCATCTTTGCTCTCTATTGCTCACAAAGGAAGAGTTATCATCTGAAACACAAGAGGGGTTTAATAAGAAGTAAATGGAAATAATTAAGACATAGAGGGTGTCTTGTAGCAGAATTCATTGATTTTTATCCATATGTGTTTAAATGACCTAAAAACATCATACCACATATATTTTTTTAATCATTAAAATGATAAATGTCTGCTTCCTCTAAAATATATGAGTTATCACCAAATGAAATAAGTGAACACTCATCATTAATGATTAAGAAAAGGATGTTTATTATATGCATTTAAAATTTCCCCAATAGCTGTGACGGTTTGGCTTAGTGCATGGAGTGTCGGCCTGTGGACTCAAGGGTCCCAGGTTTGGTTCCGGTCAGGGGCATGTGCCTTGGTTGAGGGCGCATCCGCAGTGGGGAGTGTGCAGGAGGCAGCTGATCGATGTCTCTCTCTCATCGATGTTTCTGGCTCTCTATCCCTCTCTCTTCGTCTCTGTGAAAAATCAATAAAATATATTTTTAAAAAAATAATATAAAATAAAATTTCCCCAATAGATTTGACACATTTCTTGATATCTGTTGAAGGGTTAAAGTTGCTACTGGGTAAACATACCTACTTTTAATGTCAATGAAATGCTTCTTTAAAAAGTCTGATAATTCATAATTTGTATGTATTAAATTAACTTATTTGATCCATAAATTGCACAAGTAATTAATTTTCTTCTGAAAATGACAAATCAATCATGCAATGAAATATTGAGAATCTCTTTTATGTCTTCTCATGAAGTTAAACACATTAAGCAACATTCAAAGCTAGTTCCAGACAGTGTAAAAACAATTGAGAAATGTTTCTAGATAATTAAGTTTAATCAGTAGAATAACTGCAATACTCTATAATGGTGTCTCAGGAAGAATGTCAGTGGTGTTGACACTTTTTAGAATCAGAAGGGTGGCGATGCTTTTCCTCCTTATGTTGTGAGGTACAAACAAACAAGACCAAATCCCGCCCCATGTGGAGTAACTGCTGGTTTGTGGAGTGTACTCTCTGCGGCATTTGCGTCAGAATGACCAAGCATCTTAGAAGCTTGGAACACTTCATGGACAGCCAACAATTCATTCCCATCCTTGTAACATGCTCAGTAGACACTGAAGTTTAAGTTTTATACATTGTTATTAGCAGCCACTTACTGAGATATGGTTGATAATTACAAAGTCGCTTTGTTTTCATTTGACTAAAACACAGACTTTTCTATTTGCACTCTGTATTATTAACCAAGAGCCCAGAAATAAGGACAGACTCTTCACTCCAGGGTCAGGCATTTTATGCTCATCATTATTTGACTTGGCTAGATAGTCTGCCAGTGAAGGAGAAGGTGATAGAATTTTAAAGTAGATTCTGTTGTAGCTGCATAAGTGGAGCTTGGCATAGGCGCATAATAATTACATGGACTATTTTGTGTACCTTCACAACTCAAAATGTGTGTTTATTCATCTGGGACCCAGAGTTGAAATTGTGTGTCCATTTGAAATTTCAGGTGCCAAAGGCTGCTTGATTTCTCTGGTAGAATGAACTATAGAAAGGAAAGGGCATTCTATGGTTGGTGGTCCCCTAGGCAAACAGGAAGTGATGGGGGGTGACTCCACAGGCCCGTAGGTCAAGGCAGAGCCACAGCCAGCCATCAGTAGAGGCTCCGTGGATACAAGTCTGGTAAAACTAAAGAAAGGTGTTCATTCTGAGGTCCACATTATGGCTTTTGTAGTCTCCTTCCTTCATAAACAAATGTGAAAATTATACTTTACTAGAGGCCTGGTGCATGAAATTCATCCATAGGTGTGGTCCCTAGGCCTGCCTGCAATCGAAGCATGAGCATCTGGCATGGAAGTGCAGGTCCCAACTGACCTCTGTGCTCTAGGCAGCACCTGGGCCCCTAGACTCCTATGTGCCCCCCTCCACCTGAGTCATGGTGCCCCAGTCCCCCTGTGGAAATGTGGTGAGCACACACCAATGCTGTGGGCTGGGGTGCAGTGTGGGCCTCTGGGCCATCCAGCGGCACTACACAGAAGCCAGGCAGGTAGCACGCTCTTTCCTGGCTGGCCTTGCGGACGGGATCCCACACAAACCCACGGAGAGCCCAACCAGCCTCTGTGGTCCCTGGCTTACTCAGAAGAGGCCACATGGTTGTGGGTCGGGCTCCTCACAGTTGCCTGGTACCTGAGCACAGGGGCTTCCCCAGCATGCAAGCCCCGGTGTCCTGGGGGAGGGTAGAAAGGGAGTGAGTGAGTTTTACAGACACACCACATTCTCACTGTACCTCCATCCCATCACCCCTGCCCCCAGGTAGCCAGCCAGAAGTCCCAGCACATCCCAGATGCCCACCATGTTCTGAGATGCCCCCTGGTGATCAGCACACATCACAGCAGGCAGAACTCTGGGTCTCCAGGTCAAACTCCAGGTTGAATGACCGCCTGAGGGACAATGTGCATATTAGGCTTTTATTATATAGGATTACTGCATTAGCATAAAGATGAATGAAATTCAAGGTGGGTTAAATTTACTTTTTTTCCCTGTGTTTGTTTTTTTAATTGTGTGCCCCTAATTGAAAACAATTTAAGAAAACAATTTATCTAATCCTGAATTCCTAATATAAATATAGTTTGAAAGAGCCCATTGGTAAAATTGCAATTTCCCCTCCCCAGAGTCTCATCAGAAAGAAAAATAAGCAATTCTTCCAAAGCACAGAATCCTGAAAATGGAGTTGGATGCATTGTTTCTCAATTTATCACAGTCCTGAATTTGTGACAATGCAAAAATTAGAAAACCAGTCTCAAAATTAACAATTTCTGAGAAAAACTATCAATGTTAGACATTTGGTATATGTCCTAATATACTAAATTTTTGACAACTTCCTTTCAGTGCGGTTTGTTTCTTCACAAGCATTGAAAGATTATTGCAAAAATAAGAATAGCTCTTTCCATTTCCTTTTCAGTTGTAAAGCCCAAGTACTGCATACCATTTGTATTTTATTTAGCAAACGCATAGTATGCTTCTATGGCAACATCTTTGCCTATGACTTTTATAGATGTCAGTACTCATTTAATCTTTACAGCCAGCCATTCATTATGGGTTGGATTGCATCTCCCCAGAAAGATATTTTGAAGTCCCAACCCCTGGAACCTGTGAATGTGACCTTATTTGAAAATAAGGTCTTTGTAGATATAATCAAATTAAGATAAAGTAACACAGAAGAAGTGTGGGTCCTAAGTCCAATAATGCTGGTATCCTTATAAAAATGTTACTTTTTTTTTTAACCACAATCAAATACAACCCTCATATATGTGCTGACAGTTAAGGAGATGGTTCTATTACCCATAGTCCCATGGGAAAAATCTAAGTTAATACTTTATAGTTAAACAACAAACTAGAATTTGAAAAGTATAGAATGGCACATCCCAATAAAAGGCTTCATAGAAGTTGGGCTATAATAGCTTCATAAAATTGAGACATCAAGAGCAGTGGCTTGGGGAAGACCATCTTTCAAAGTGAGCAATTAATTCCTGTGGACATATTCTTCTTGTGTAGAATCATGCCTTGTCAACCCAGCCTGCTCCAAGGGGAGCTATTTTTTCTGGATGGTGCATTCTCGGCAAAAATTTTGAACTGTGAATAAAAGGACTTACAAGTATCTATCTGTAGCAATGTCTGAAGATGGCTTTCAGCCAGATCTTAACAGGAAAACAAAACGTTACTTGAAAAATGACAAAATTCACAATATTAAGAGAAAAAATACTTCACCATGCATCATTCATGGAAGCAGCAAAGCAGAGTTGTCAAAAGCATGGCTTAGAAGCATTTGAGTTCCAGCTCTTTCCCTCATCACTTGTGGGTCCTTGAAAAGGTCACCTCCCTCTCCATGCCCTAGTTTCCTCTGTGGAAGAGAGAATAACTCCTACCTCACAGGTGGTGTATTAGTTTCCTAGGGCTGCCACAATAAAGAATCACAACTGGGGCTTAAAACAACACAAATGTATACTCTCAATAGTGCAGGAGCCACAAGTATAAAAGCAGGGTTGGTTCCTTCTCCAGGGTTCAGAGGAAGAATCTGTCCTAACTTGTGGTGGCTGCTTGTAACTATTGGCTTGATGTTGCATCACTCCGTCTCTGCTTACATTGTCATATAGATGTCTTCTTGCTGTGATTTTGTCTTTGTAATATATTAATATTAACATATTAATATATATATATATATGATAAATGAGGGAAATAATAGTACCCATGGATTTGGTGAGGATTATAGAGCTAATATATACACTTAAGTCTTAAGTGGTGGCTTGTTTCCTCTATCTACCTATCTATCTATCATCTATCTATGTCAGTTTTCATAAGCTAACTGTGTTTCTCATATCACTCCATTGTATCATACATTATCAAGTACACCAACAGAGAAAGGCACTCTTCTATATAGGAACCCTGCTCCAAATATTTAACAGTTTATACAAAGGTAGGCTCCTGGGAAGTGTCTTATTGGGTCTCAAACTTTTTCAGTTTTTATTATTCCTTTAGTCTAGGCCTTGTCATCCTTAGCATCAAGTCTCAGAAATCACTGCCATTTTCCAGCATGTTGACAGAAAAGGTATGTGGGTGTTCTAGGAAAAATAAAGTAGTAGGAGGGAGGAAAATTGGACAGTAACTGAACTTTACTTTTTCTGAATCTTTTCAACTTTTATTCTATAAATCTATTGGCATTCTGCAGAGTGAAAACCTGTCTCTCAAGTTCCTTTCCTAAGCTGCAGGGCTGTGAGCTGATGCCTTGTCCACATAAATGTGATAGTTCAGGAGCTGCCCCATTGCAGTTAGTATGAGACTGACACTATTT
Organism: Murina feae; assembly: GCA_004026665.1. NCBI lineage: Eukaryota > Metazoa > Chordata > Mammalia > Chiroptera > Vespertilionidae > Murina > Murina feae. The sequence continues at coordinate 40,906 of PVJC01008317.1, read as the reverse complement.
GTTTAAAAAAACATGTTCTGTTTAAATTGAATTTAAGAAGAAATAAATCAGAAATACAAAGAAAATATTAAGCCCTGGCCAGGTAGCTCAGTTGGTTAGAGCATCGTCCTAATATGCTAAAGTTGCAGGTTTGATCTCCATCAGGGCACATAACAAGAATCAACCAATGGATGCATGAATAGGTGGAATGACAAATCCATGTTTCTCTCTTTTTCTCTAACATAAATCAATCAATAGAATTTTTTTAAAAGAAAGAAATATTATAACACTGAAACTGAAAATATACCAAAGGTAGACTTCTCATGGTCACAGTAGAAAGGAAAAGGAGACAACTAAGTTGTACGTGGCTGCTTGGCCTTGGGTACCCTTCAAACATAATGAGTCTACACTGAGTGGCCAGATTATCATGACCACCTGATGTTTGTAGGCAAATTAGCTATAATTTAGCACTGAAGTTGCTAGAGGACCAGACCATTATAAATGTCTGAGTAGCACAACATACCTAAGTGTCTTGCTGATCAAGTTCACCCTATCATGTTGATGGCGTATCCCAATGGAGATGGCTTCTTCCAACAAGACAATGTGCCATGCCACAGTGCTTGTATTGTGCAGGAGTGGTTTCAAGAACATGAGGGAGATTTTACCTTGCTTAGGTGGTCCCCACAATCACCAGATCTCAATCCAACTGAACATTTGTGGGATGAAGTTGAAAAAGTCATCAGAGAGCTGGTTCCACAATCATCAAATCTCACAGAACTGGACAGTGCTATTCATCAGGCATGGAGTCAGATTCCTCGCATCATCTTTCAACATCTCATGGAGTCAATGCCGAGAAGAATCGCCGCAGTACTGAAGGCAAAAGGTTGCCCAGTGAAGTACTGATGGGTGAAGTACTGATGGGGTGGTCATCATAATCTGACCGGTCATAATAATCTGGCCACTCAGTGTATTTGTATTCTGCTTTCAGTAACAGTAATTCTTACTTTTCCACAAATGCTCTCTTTCTTTCACACTTTAGTTTCTAACTAAATAAATTTTCCAAAAGGAAGCATTTAAAGGAATGCATATGACAAGACCCAAATGTAAGAGAGAGTAACAGGTTGGCATGGTAATGGCTAACCGGAGCCAGATCTCTGAGGAAGTTCTGATATCTTTGAAATAGAAAAGTCAGGGGTGACTTTCTCTCAGGACTTTTTACATGGTAAATCGAGAACTGTGTTTTAATGTTTTCTAGCCTCAAACAGCAAGCAGAACTACCCAAGAATAGGAAATATAATAAAAGAATTGAAAAGGAAAGTGTGTTTTTTAAAATATATTTATGGATTTTTTTACAGAGATGAAAAGAGAGGGATAGAGAATCAGAAACACTGATGAGAGAGAAACATCGATCAGCTGCCTCCTACACATCCCCTACTTGGAATTTGCCTGCAACCAAGGTACATGCCCTTGACCCGAATTGAATCTGGGACCCTTTAGTCTGCTCTATCCACCAAGCTGAACAGTTAAGATGGGAAGTGGTTTTTTAAGAGAAAAATTTAGTGGAACATATTAGGAAATGTGTGTATGTTCATATGAATCTATATGTGTGTGTATGCACATGACACAAACGCACACAAACAGAACCAGAAGATAAGAATCTATTCTTTTAACAAAACCTCCAAGCAACTTGCATGCTTATTAAACTTGAGAGGCACTGTCAAAGGATGTAAATATGATTATTTGATAGACTAGCGTCTTTGCCCTAAGTGCCTGCTGGGATTTTACCACATTTTGAATAAACACAATATATAAATCTCTAAGTCAACAAAATAAACAAAAATAGTAAGATAAAAAATAGATGGAAAATAAGATGTAAATTTTAAAGTTATAGTTAGGGCTCTGTTTATAGTCGGTTTTATATATGCATCTTTAGGAAACACTCAGGGTAAAAAGGCCCCTCACTGCATAGCAGCAGATATTTCTAAACAGTCTCCTTTAAACTTCACAGTTGTATTAGATGATAGCTAATCTTAACTAGTGCTTAGTAGATAACAGGAAGTTTTCTAGGAGCTTTACAAATATTAACTTATCTAATTCTCAGAACATACTCAGGGTATGTTGATCAATTATTAGCTCCATTTTGCAGATGAGAAAATTGACTCACAAGAATAGGTAAGTGGCCAAAGTCATACATGTAGTAAGTAACAAAGCAAGTAATCCAAGGTGGGGAACCTAGCTATAGACTGAGTGTCCTAACTACTAAATATGATGACTTTTATTGTGAATATATATTTATGTTCTTTCACAGGTAAGAAAGGTAAAAGGTTAAATATTTTCTTAATTAGCAACTCAGTTCTGTCTTCCTTCCCAAACTAGTACTGGATCTCCTATTCTAACTCCTTCCCTAAGTACCAACTATTTAAATGGCCTTGTTCTGGCCAGTGTGGCTCAGTTGTTTGGAGCATCTCCCAGTATACCAAGAGATGGTGGGTTTAATTCCTGGTCAAGGCACATACCCAGGTTATGGGTTTGATCCCTGTTTGGCATGTGGGGCAGGAGACAATCGGTCAGATTTCTCTCTCTCTCTCTCTCTCTCTCTCTCTCTCTCTCTCTCTCTCTCTCTCTCTCTCTCTTTCCCCCCTAAATACCAAAAAAAGAACTTAACCTCTTATAGAAAGGGACTCTACCCCCATGAGGGTTGTTATAAGAACTAGGCCAAATAATCAATACAAAGAACTTAGTGCTCATAGTAAGAGCTCAAATTTAGCAAAGATTTTTTTTCATTATTCTATAACTATATAAAATACTCTATTTCATAGAATTTAAGAAGAAGTTGTTTTAGCTAAGAAACCTCCTGTATCAGAGATGTTAAAATGTGGACATGCATGCATCTTTTAATGGATAAAATATAACACTGTACATATTAGGTTTTCAATCAATAATGAATGTCAGATTGTCCCAGAATATCATAACTGTTACAAAATTTTACATTGTTATGTGCATGATGGGGTGGCCCAGTATGTGTATTTATTTTTAATTTTCTAGCCATCTTCTATGGTATTATTTTTTATTGTTCTCATAAGACAATTGAGATTTAGAGATAGTAAGCAATTCATTCAAAATCAAACCATTAGCCCTGACGGGTTTGGCTCAGTGGATAGAGCGTCGACCTGCAGACTGAAAGGTCCCAGGTTTGATTCTGGTCAAGGGCATGTACCTTGGTTGCGGGCACAAACCCAGTGGGGAGTGTGCAGGAGGCAGCTGATCGATGTTTCTCTCTCATTGATGTTTCTAACTCTCTATCCCTTTCTCTTCCTCTCTGTGAAAAATCAATAAAATATATATTTTTTTAAAATCAAACCATTAGGTGGCAGAGCCCAGAGGGATAGTCAGTTCATCGGATTCCAAAGTCTTCAGCCATATCGCACTGTGGGGCATTCACAGTTCCAGTCCCTGGGTGCTGTCTTTAACTTTTTTCTTTATGCAAGTATTTCTGCTCTTTTATCTTTACTGTTGCACAGAGGAAATTTCAGTGACAATGACCTCACAAGGAGCTACCCAGGACCAAAAGAGAAAAAGGACATGGCATTGAGAGATGGAGTAGCATAGCAGGCATGATGCAAAGACAAAGTACTTTTCTCCTCATCTTTCTCAGCACTATTTTTTCAGGAAATACATTATACACATCAACAGACTTTAACATCTCTAAATGAGGTGCCCGAACATTCTTCTCAATTCTCTCAAGAATTCAAAGATACACAGTAAATTAAAGAGAAAGAGGTTACATTTGAAAGCCATACAGGTATAGCATTGGGTTTTAGTCTGTAAATATTGACACAGTAAGTTTTGTCTGCTGCAAAGTAATCACCCTATCAGTAAAATTAAAGAAATAATAGAATTATGATTTCCATATTTCACTGATGTCCAAGATAGGTACATCAATACCTGGCATTTTAAAGAATCAGTCCCAGGCTTTCTCTCTAACCACCCAGATACTTGTATTTTCCAAGGTATCGTCCACACCATGATAGGTGTCATGCCCAGAATAGGCCCTTTTCTTCTAACTTATTTTTATAGCTGACAAAAATAAAGACTTTCTTCTCAGGACAACCTCCTGCCTAAGATAAAAGAAGAATAATACTGGTCTCTTTTCCTGTTATTGATCATTATGCATGAATGCATTAATATTGATTAGAAACAAACACTCCAATGGTGTTCTGAATTTTCTGTCTGGATCCTGTTGTCTCTGCAAAATAGGATAATAGGGAAAAAATGACTTGGAGACACTTCAAATCAAGGTGAGCAATAAACCTGAATTTATTGTTTTCCATTCAAAAGAATCTTGCTTGAATTAGACTGTTGGGGGAAATGGAAAGCTGTTCGGCAATAGATTATTTTCAGGGTTGTTTCATCATAAGAGAAGGAAAAACAACTACTGCTACAGATAATGGGCTTTACTCAGTTTCCGGCTGCATGGGATTACCATTCATGTACGTTAACACAGAAGAAAAAAGAATGAAACCTTGTAGGTTCATAGTATGTGATGAGTGGTTGCAACTCGTCTTCCTGACAATGTTAGAAAACAGAGTGAGTTCTCCTCTGTATGATTTCAGCAAATGTGTGTCCTCTGCATGAGTAGCGACCCACAAATTAAATATATAATAATTCAGTTATTTTTGTTTGTACTGTGAAGGCTCTAGGATATAATTTTCCAGCTCATTAATTTATTAGTCAATTTGACATACTAATAAGATACTAATTTTACAAGAAAGAGGAAAACTACAAAGATATTCTTCACCACTCCCAAAACACCCATCTTTCTGCAGTTCTCTGCTACACTAACTTACTAATTTAATTTTTAAAAATGCATTTTTTAAACCAAAAGATGCAATTAAAACAACTGAAAGAAGAACTAGTTAAAATTTGGAATTTGTATTTTTATTAATTAAGTAAAATCAAGTATAGTTGGTTGGATGTATAAAAAAAATCTACTTCTCAATAGCTACTGACTTTGAGGTGGCCATGAAGATCTCACAAGCATGCCTCATGGTTGGGATTTTAAAATGACTTTTAACGTGGCTGAAAATTAAAATGAGATGTTTAATCGCAGATGAAAGGAAAAGGTCATTGCTCTGTAAGATTTAATTGGAGGTTTTCCATGTGCTTCCCCTAGCACTTTCTGAGGCCTGGTGAAGACTTCTTAGAGCTGCAAAATACTTGGTCAAGTTTTTTTGTTTTTTTGTTTTTTATTTGTTTTTAAATTTCTTTATTGATTAAGGTATTACATATGTGTCCTTATCCCCACGTTACCCCCGACCCCCCTCCCACTCATGCCCTCACCCCACTGTTGTCTGTGTCCATTGGTTAGGCTTAAATGCATGCATACTTGGTCAGTTTTATTTGTAGTATATGTAATGTGCGGTATTCAGGAGCTGTTGTTTTAGTAATTGTCCAATAGTCAGGTATCATTTAATGCAAAGTCCTGGGGAATTTAATGTTCTCATCTAGCCAATGCCACCAATTTTAATTTCCAGGAGATTTAAGATGGAAATTACTTAGTTCCAAATTATTTTCTCTCTTTAGCAGAAGATAGTCTTCCTGGCACCCCACAACCCACAGCCTCCCTCTGCACATTTGTGCTGGCTTTGAGACAAGCATGGTGGGGACAGTGTTCTCTTCAAATCCATTCATCTAAACCTCAGCCTGGCTGTGCCACTGAGGAGATTTGCAAAGACTCAGGAATGTGAGTCCTTTAGATTTCCCCCCCTTCTCCTTTTCTTTGACAGCAACTCTCAAAATCCCAAAAACAAAATAACAAAAACACCACGACCAATAATAAGCAGTAATATAAGTCTCCATCACAATTCTGCCTGTGCCTAGAATATTGCTTTTGTTTCTCCCAGGAAAACAAAACATCACAAAACTCATAGGCTCAACACCTTGGTAAACAAACCGCACATTTTGTTCCTCATTCCTATATTTAGATACTTCATTATTTCTCCAAAATAGGAAGGTAATTGCTTTCAATTTGTGTAAAGAGCCATTTAAGAAGCTTAACACACACACACACACACACACACACACACAGGAAATAAAACCAGAGCCCTAAGTGGAGCCCTAGAAAAGCTCCATTTCTAGTATAAATTGCAAATTTTAAACACAACTTTCCCCCCTGCTTTCATTTTTCAAGATTAAAAAACATCTTGCCTCTGGTGAATTTCTGAAATTTTTCACTAAAGAGGTGACAGAGCTTTCTGGAAGAATGTGTAACCAAGAAAGATTTAAAGAAACATTCTACAGAATCAGAGCTCACTTGGCAGGGTGCCTAAAGGGAGACTTAGGGAAAGTCTCTGAATACACAAGTGAAGGTCAAGCTGAGGAGTTGCAGCTTGGTTGTTGGCCTGATGGGTCACATATTCTTATCTGAATGATCAAATCAGATGATCAGATTCTTCAATGAAACATTTTTTTTCAAATTATACATTTTCTGGGGTTTCTATTTGGTGAAAATCTGCCTAGGGAATAAAGATAGCCCTCTATGCAAACCTTAAAATATCAGTACTACATTAAATAAAGATTTGCTGAATATTGATTTCCTTGAATTTGATCTGCCATCACATGAATTAAGATATAACAAGAATATTTAATTAATGTTCAGCTTCCTTTACAATGTGGATTTTTTAAATTTGCTGAAGCATTTCTTAACTTATAAACATAGCTTCGTGAATGAAATACTGACATGAATGAACAAATTCATTCCCTTTGTTTAAGGGGCATTCAGAAGACAATAAAGATACAAAAATAAAGATACACCCTTTTCTCTCAATATTCATCAGTGAGGAATTCTGAAACTTGCAAATTATAGTAAGTTTTTGAACAACAAGGAAAATACAACCCAAATCAACCATCAGAAGCAATCCCTTCTACAGATTGGAAGCATTCACTGTGCTCCGGATGAAAGAAGGGAGGGGCAGCTCATTGATTCCATGTTGAGTTCACTTGCTCTGCATTCTAGCGCACTGTTTATGGAGCAACCCCTTTAGAAGATCTCAAGTATTTGAATATTTGATGTCACTTTTTAAGTTCTGCCTCATAGTTCTTCACTGGTACCGTATTTTCAAACTCAACTGCTCTTTAAAACTTATTTGTAACAACCCCTCCAATCCATATGGGGATACCTCCTTTGTCATTCAGGGACATGCTCAAAGCAATGAAAAACTGGAGTTGCCCCAGGGACACGTTCCCAGCTTAGGTCACTCAAGGCAATGCTCTGCTTCTTGTTTCAGCTCTTTTTGCAGTCTATGTAGTACCATGTTTTTTACATTTTTAAATACTCTTTGTTGGAGATTTTGCTGTCTGAAATGGCTTCCGAGCATAATGCTAAAGTACTGTCTAGTGTTCCTCAGAGCATTAGAAGGCTGTGACATGCCATATGGGAAAAATGCATCTGTTAGAGAAGAGTCATTCAGCCACCAGTTACAGTGATGTTGGTCATGAGTTAACGGTTATTGAATCAACAATGTATATTAAATAAACTGCCTTTAAACAGAAACACACATAAAACAAATGTATGCATTGGTTGGTTGATGAAAATGTTTTACGTGGGAGCTCCTAGGAGCCCAGCCCTGTGTTCCCCCAGGACCAATGGCACAGTCTTCACTATTTCAGTATTTGTGGCATCTTAATGAGACATAACTACCATGAGTGACAAATTCACTGTCAATATTTTACAATTTATTTTAAAAGTTTATCAGGCATAGAATTGTATTACTCTTTTACTATTTTAAAATCGTGTTTGAATACTGATAGGGGTTTAGTTTCAGCAGTGGGTTTTCACAGAAATAGGCTAATTTAGCTGTTCCTCGGTTTGACCATGAGGGGAAACATCAGTGTTTGTATTCTGATAATCTGACCCTGTACCTCTGCTAATGAAAGGGCTTCCTTTTCTTCTCTGTGTAGCTCTGAGAAAGGCCATCTGTTGCAGTAGGTGAAAGGGGTACCCTCTGTTTGAGTTTTTCTCCTCCTGTTGCTTCTCTGCAGAATAGTTTTTTCACTGTTTAAACAGTGATTTAATTCTCGTCCATGTTTAAATTCTCTGTCTTCCAGGTGGCACTGTGGTTAAATATGTTTTTGTTCTGTCTGCTAAGTACATAATTTATACAGGACAGGAAGGGTCATTCCAGGGTTGTTATGGAACTAATGATTTTTTTTCAAAGTAGGCTGTTTATTGTTATTTTAACAAAATCTATGTATTCAAAAGCAGATTGTTTTATATACAGAATGTGGTTATTTGCAATGGGCACAATTCCAGCTACTAAGGGTTAATATCCATATCTAGGAATTACTCTTTTATTGGAATTTAATTTAAATTTATTGTCATTTTTCTTTGGAAAGGAAATATTTTACAAGTATTTTTTTGAAATAAAGAATAGAAATAGGATGCTTAATGAGTCTTATCCCTGTTTTCTCATTGGCTATTTTTATTTCCTTTGAAACATTTTCTTCATCACTGAGAGTCAAAATCCACGGATGTGAAAAATTGAATGTCTTATGAAAAAATGTATATGCACTTTGACTTTCTTTTCTAAATGCCTGACCCTTTCTGAGTATTTCAAATATGCACAATAATATCCTCTACTAATTGAGAGTTGTACATATTATATAAAAATCGCATCAAGTTCTAATGAATAGTTATCTAAAAGTTACTATAATATTATGATAAAGTATAGGAAGAGCCTGGGATATCCATCAGGAGAACAAGATTTTAATACTGACTCTGCTACTAGTTCACTATATAAACTTGTATAAGTTACTTGAATTTTCCAAGTCGTGAAATGAGGTCTTGAGACAGGCTTTCTTCTCTGGCTCATGTCATCTGGGGAAAATGTGATGATGTGCACTTGGTAAACATTCATAATGCCGTAAGAACTTTGTCCTTATATCTTATGTCATTTTTATTAGTTGTGAGCCAGTTGTTTTGCAGTCTTCACAAAAAATTGAACAATTGTTCTGTATCTTCAAAATATTACTTTACTGAGAAAGATATAAAGAAAAAAGTCAGGCTTGAAATTCCTCTAAATGTGAACAAAATAAAATTAATATATAGACATTTGTGTTCAATATTATAAAATAAAAAAATGATTTCAAACATTTTAGAAAAAGTGAACATTTAAAACTGTTAGTATCTATAGCTCTCTTACAACCCTATTCTATATCATTGTAATTATTACATATTTTATAAGTTCTGGGCCATCTTATATTTCTCATTTCATGATACAGGTCATAGTCAGGCATTGAAAAGATTCATTATATAATTAGAGAATGTACAGATGTTGATGTAAAAAAGGTTATGGTATAAGAGGATAAGTTGATAGAATATTTTCATGTATTTTAAAGAATTATGTTAGCATAAATCTTCATTTTTATTCTTCTTTGGAACATTCTATGATGTTCTTCATGACAGAGTTTGAGTTTAGACTAATCACATTTGAAATTGAAAGATGCAGTTCAGCTGTTAGTACACAAATATGAAACAATTATTGCTGGAAGCACATTTATCCAGTATCCCTGTGTAACCATGGTGACACAGCCCCATGGCTTGAAAAATTTCACAGAACCTGCATCTATGAAAAAACCCTCATGCTTTAATTCTGGATTTGAGAGATCAGTTGAGAGAAGAGGGTGAAAGCAAATACACTTAAACCCCAGAATATACGGCACTGTTTTTTCCTTTCTCACTTGGGGTTATAAATATAAACTATCCCTGTCATAATAACCTCCATGTATTTTTCAGCTCAACAGAAATTAAAGGGGAACTAGTTTAATTCATGGTGTTATTGTCTTAAATTTCATCTATTTTATCATAATAACATATTAGATAGAAATTAAAATACTATGTTGACATTAATAGATCGTGAATATCAGGCATCATGGAGTCATGTGTCTTATGTATTTGTCAGCATCTTTTCCCCTTTGCCATCAAGTAGACAAAGTCTCTCATTCTTCATCATCAGAGCCAGAATAACTAGATTTCCTCCTCTTACTTCGGGGGCTGCAAGTCTACTGGGTTTGTGATGCATATTTAAGTCAGATATGCAGTAATTTTGACAAGAGCTACTGCCTTGAAATGCCTGACTAGGATTTTGCTCAATGTAGTCTTCAATGCAGCCAACCTGAAGCTTTCCTCACTCTTCCCTCTGGAAATCCTGAGGCTAGAAACCAAAAGTCTCTATGCTGGGCAAAAGCACCTGGACACTTCCCAATGAGCTTCCTGTCTGAGTTAGTCAGCATCAAGGATGCTGATGTCTCTCAAGCAAAAAGCAAATGTCTCATTTCCAAACTGCATTTCTCTGAGTCCTAGGACTTGTCTTAATCAGTTCAGGCTGCTATTTAAAAAACAAAACAAAACCGCAGACTGGGTAGCTTGAACAACAGACATTTATTCCTTACAGTTCTGGAGGATGAAAGTCTTTGATCAGGGTATTTACATGTTTGAATTCTAGTGAAGACTCTCTTCCAGATTACAGACAACTGTCTTCTTGCTTTATCCTCACATGGCAGGGAAAGAGGAAGAGAAAGCTCTCTGTCATCAGGGCACTGATCCCATCATGAGGACCCCACCTTGTGACCTAATCTAATCACCCCCAAAGGCCCCATCTTCTAATACTATAACTTTGGAAGTTAAGGCTTCAACATATGAATGGGAGAGGAGGGACACAAACATATAGTCTACAATAGACCCAAAATAAAAGGGGAGAGGAAAGAAATCATCTAAAGTGTTAAAAGGTGAAGTTAGGCAATAAAACCTATATGGACAATTTCTTTTTCTCAAAAAGTAAATTAGAGTCAAGACAGATTTTCTTAGGAAGGTAGCTATTAGATATTTGAAAACTACGTTTGTTTGGAAAACACTTACCTAGGTCAGGGCACGATGTTTCCTGGATTCTTGACAACAGACTTTGTTTACTAAGGTGAAGGCTCCTTTCCACATCATTTGGTTATTAAATTGCTAAATGGATTTCCAGGAAAATGTTGCAAACTTCCTTGTATTGAAAACTCAATCTCTTTTATCAAAGCCATCTTTAATGTCTACTGAGATACTGTTTTGACATTGAGCTTTTCTAAATTCCACAAGGCACATTTTCAGTTCCTAAGAAAACCTGATGTTTAAAACAATATTTTAAGGATACTTAGTATTTATGGTGCACTTTTGGTCTTGAATATTCCGTATCTTGTGATCCTGATCACCTAGTCTTATTGAGAAACTCTATCTCATTTATCTCATTAATAAAAGCTAATATGTTAAATGTCATGCTAGTTAAAAATCTCTAATTTAAAACCTAGTTAACATTTTTTGTAGATATATGGCTTAAACTATTTGTCCCTGAAGGTCCTTTTGATTAGCATTGGAATTGCAATCCCTTGGGGTACTGCAAAAGTGGTAAATGTCTAATGGTTAAGTCAACCACTGTGTGGATGAGCCTAGTAAGCGTCAGTGATATTTGATTAAGTGGTAATTATACCAAAGCCTGATAATAGGAAAGAATATATTAAAGTGTATGAATGACAACCTATTAGAATATTACCCACTTTAGAATAGTTCAGATATGTTGATCTCATCCATACTGCATGGTTTTATGAAATGATTTCTCTTCAAATGAATATAGTTCGATAGAGTTTTGAGTTGAAAAGAAAACAGGATCCAACACCTCCTTTCTTTTTTTAATATATTTTATTGATTTTTTACAGAGAGGAAGGGAGAGGGATAGAGAGAAACATCGATGAGAGAGGAACATTGATCAGCTGCCTCCTGCACACCTCCCACTGGGGATGTGCCTGCAACCAAGGTACATGCCCTTGACCAGAATCGAACCCGGGACCCTTCAGTCTACAGGCCGACGCTCTATCCACTGAGCCAAACGGGTCAGGGCCACCTCCCTTCATATGAGTCAGCAAACCAGGCCTTTCAGGTAGTATTCCTACTACCACAGGTTTAAAAATATTGTTTGAAATGTGCATATTTTTCTTTTCTGATGACTTGATGCTAGTGAAATGATCAAATAACAAATAGAATTATTTTCTTAATCTAGCAGTTACTATAAAATAAAATGTTAGAAGTCAAAGGAAATTTACTTTAAAGATGTTTTTTCCTCTTAGCTCTGAAACTGACAGATTTTGAACAAGTTATTATTTTCCATGAATTTCTTTTCATCCATCAAATCAGGACTATAAAATATGTCTCACAGGATTTTCCAGAGGATTAACTAAAAAATAAAAGTGAAGGAAATTAGAAAAAAAACATAAACACTTCAAAAGGTATCTCATTATTATGCACTATACTCTTAGCCATTATATTACAGCCTTTGACTTACTTTATTTTAATTTATATTGTACTAGAGGCCCGATGCATGAAATTTGTGCAAGAGTAGGTAGGCCTCCCTTCCCCTGGCTGCCGGCCCCAGCTTCCCTCTGGCACCCTGGACTCAGGCTTCGCAGTAGCCTCGGCTTTGTCTGGAATGACATCGGGTCTCATTAACATATTACCCTTTTATTATTATAGGTTATATTATTCCATTTTGTATAATAATATGCATATACACTTTTCACATTAAATAGTACTTGTTAAGTACCATGAAAATGTTAGAACATGGAAAATAAATCATATTGTTAACAGAGTATTTCTATATCTATAAAGAAGCCACTGACAATTTTAAGATAGTATTTGATTGAAGGAACTATCTTTGGCAGGATGGAGTGATTGCAATAGTCATCTTTAGAATTTATTCAATTGCTTCAGCAAATTCATTTTGTGGCAATAAACATAAATTATTTAAGATTGTTAGAGTGAGCAAATTGGCTCTTCCAGGTTTTGTTAATATCCTAGTTGAAAATTGTCTATGTGGCATTTAATAATATATGTTGAGTAGACAGTACTTATTTTTGCATAGCTGTTCTGTATCAATACATTTAGCTTCACTTCTGCTGTGAATATCAATTTCTTTAAAAGTAATATAAATTATTGAAAAATGGAAAATAATTCAAGATAATTTGGCTCTGTTTCATGAGATTACACATACATCTATTTCATACTCTCTATCTCTACCTCACACACACATACACACACACACACACACACACACACACACACCCCAAACTCATATGCAATATAACAAGAGCTAATCTATAAATATGGTGAAAAAGTGGAATGCTTTAACCAACACTTACACCTTTATGCAATGTTATCATTGAACATAAGACACTTCCTTAGAATTTAGGAAACTTGTTATAGAAATGTGTCTCTAAATATGCACAGATATCCTGAATACTGTTTAAAACATATTTTATTTGTTTGTTTATTTGCATTTAAAAAATATAATACTTTAATTTGTTATCAGTAAATTCACTACAAAGTGAATCACTTTAAAACTGACACAGAAATGCAAATTTGAAATTGTATCTAGTGAATGTAGGTAAATAGATTAAACCTAAAGGAGGAAAAAAGTTAAAATGGGTTTTAAAAAGCTATTCATGGGTAAAAAGCAAAATGTTTTAAAATGTAGTAATTTTGAGCTAAACTTTGATTTAAACTATAAGATACTATGAATTAGAGAAATAATAGGTAATCCTGGGAAATATTTGTCAAAATGTTGGAAAAATAATAAAAATGAACCAAAAAGCCACTTTTATCTCTCCTACTGATGAAAACATTTATACAATATATAAAGGACATGTACATCCTACTTGTCTTTTGGTGTAAGTTCAAATTTAAAATAAAAAATCTATACTAAATGCCCTAACCAGTTTGGGTCAGTGGATAGAGCATCGGCCTGCAGATTCAAGGGTCCCAGGTTTGACTCAGGTCAAGGGCATGTACCCTGGTTGTGGGCACATACCCAGTGGGGAATGTGCAGGAGGCAGCTGACTGATGTTTCTCTCTCATCAGTGTTTCTAACTCTCTATCCTTCTCCCTTCCTCTCTGTAAAAAATCAATAAAATATATTTTTAAAAATCTATACTATTAAAAGGGTAATATGCTAATTAGACCAAATATACCAGACATCTTCCGGACATCCTTTCTAACAAAGCTGGGGGCATGGCAGGCCTACAAACTGCCTGCAGAAATCACCCAGGGTGGCCTCACCCCCCAGTGGGGACCCCTACCCTGATCAGGGGTGCGGCCAGCCTGCAAACCCCACAGCCCCTCACCCTGGCTAGCCCTACCCTCTAGTGGGGACCCCAACCCTGATCTAGGGCCTCCTTCAGGGCAGCCGCCACCCTGACCCCCCAGGCAGCCCCCACCCTGCACCAGGCTTCTATCCTATATAATAAAAGGGTAATATTCAAATTGATCCTAACAGCAGAACTACTGCTGGACCAGTCACTGTGAGGTGCACTGCCCACTCTTGGTCCCTTTCCCTGGCCAACAAGCTCTGATCACCTGATGGCCACCCAAGGTGGGGGTGGGGCCAGCGAGTGGGCAGGAACTGCCGACCTCTCAGTCCCTTCCCTCCGCCATCAGGCACTGAATTCCTGATGATGAATAGGATGGGTGGCCGCAGGAGGCAGGGCTGGCTGTGGGCAGCTGGTGAAGATGACCTTGATCACAGGCGCGGCCTAGGGACCATTTCATGTGCCAGGCCTCTAGTTAGATATAATATGCCAGAGGCTCCTTGTAAGTGTCCTTAGGCTGCCTACTCCCTTTCTCTCTTCATAAAAGAGTAAAATCTGACTCAACATATTAACTCACCCTTTGTACCTCTGCAGAAATTCTTTTATCCAGAGATTTCGAAGTATTTTTACAAATATAAATTAACAAGCCTCGTCATTATTTCTCCCCATAGAGGTGGTCCATTTAAGTAACAGAAACCTACCTAAGTGACCTACTCAAGTTCACCTGATAAGTCCTTGGTGTAATCTGGAAATGGATTTCCGAAGTGTGCAAATACCTTGCAGCCCCATTGCAGATCCAAATTCACTGCATCCCTTGCCAAGTACCACTGGCAGAAGGAATAGTCTTCTTTAATAGCAAGGCTCCTACCACTTGGCCTTTCCTCAGCCTCACCAAGCACCCACGTTTGGAAACACAGAATTCAGCCTTTCTCTTTCCTATCTTATCTCAAGAGCTGAGTGAGGATAGAACATGACTGTGGTGTGTGTGTGTGTGTGTGTGTGTATTAATTTTTTTAAATTAAATTTATTGGGGTGACATTGGTTAATAAGATCATGTAGATTTCAAGTGCACATTTCTATGATACATGATCTGTATATTGCATTGTGTGCCCACCACCAAAGTTAAATCATCTTCTGTCTGTCAACATATATTTGGTCCACTTTACCCTTTCCTTTTTCCCCACCCTCTTCCCTCTTGTAATCACCATACTGTTGTCTGTATCTTTGAATTTTGGTTTTATATTCCATATATGAGTGAAATCATATGGTTCTTAGCTTTTTCTGCCTGGCTTATTTCACTTAGCATGATATTCTCAAGTTCTATTCCTGTTAGAACATGACTTTTTTTTAAAATAATTTTTATGAATAATTTTGATTAAATAACTAATTAGCCATATCTTCTTTTGCTCTCAAAACTCTTAATGCAGCCATCAAATATTTATTAAACACTTATTTTGTTGCTACTCACTGTACTAGTCATAGGGGACACTACAGTCATTTGCTCCTACCTTTATGGGAAAGACAGATAGTAAACAAGAATCATATACCCGGTGGTCAGTGGTATGAAGCTGACAAACATAATGAGCTGGGTGATCTAGGTAGCAATGGATGGATCAGGGAAGCCCTCTCTAAGCAAGTAATAATATATTTTAATTAATTTATTTTTTAAAATCCTTACCTGAGGACATTTTTCCATTGATTCTTAGAGAAAATGGGAAACAGAGGGAAAGATGAGAAATATTGATGTGAGCAAAAGACATCAATTGGTTGCCTCCTTCCCTGACCATGGCCTGGGCTAGAGAGGAACCTGCAACCAGGCACCAACACTTGACTGAAATCGAACTGGGGATCCTTCAGTCCACGGGCCAATGCTCTCTTCACTGAGCCAGACTGACTAGAGCTAAGCAGGCAATGTTTGTACTGAGACCTGGAGCATGAGAATAAGTCATATTTTTCTTTTTCTCTTTTTTGTTTTACAGATTTTTCTTGCTAATAACACAAATATCAATCTGTAATATCTCACATAAACAAATGAACAAATAAACAAAAAACTCTTTGGGGGCCCTTTTCCCCCAGAGTAAGAAGGGTCTTAAACCACAGGTCAGAAAACACTGTAGCTTATTACCAGCCATAATTGGTCCATTTCTTGCTCTGACCCCATAAGGTGCCACTGTGATGGAAGCTCAAACTGTTCCCATGTAAGGCCCTGGCTGGGCTGAGGTTTCTGTGCTTTATAGCCCAGGAAGCTGATTTGGACTTGGACTAGTTAGCTTGTTTTCTCTTCTTTTTAAACATTTCTTCACCTTTTGTTCCTTTTTCTTATTTTTCCCTTTCTCATATTTTGTTTTCTCACTTTTCTAAAAGATTACTTACTGTATTTTCTGACGTATAAGATGACTTTTTAACCCAGGAAAATCTTATCAAAAGTCAGAGGTCATCTTATAGGGCGGGTGCTGAAACTTCCCAGCCGGACTGGAAAGTCTGTGGTCACCCCATACGGTGCGGGAGCTCAAAAACGGCCGCACTCCATTCATTTCAATGGAACCTGATGGAGACCTCAAGTGTCTCCCGTCAGCTCCTTTTTGTGCCACATACAGTCTCTGTCCAAACTTTTTAACCCAGGAAAATCTTCTCAAAAGTTGGGGGTCATCTTATATGCCAGAAAATATGGAATTGATTTTTAGAGAGAGAGGAAGAGAAAAGTAGAAAGAAAGAAATATTGAGCCCTAACTGGTTTGGCTCAGTGGATAGAGTGTCAGCCTTCAGACTGAAAGGTCCTGGGTTTGTTTCTGGTCAAGGGCATATACCTTGGTTGCTGGCACATCCTCAGGAGGAGGTGTGCAGGAGGCAGCTGATCAATGTTTCTCTCTCATTGATGTTTCTAACTCTCTATCCCTTTCCCTTCTTCTCTGTAAAAAAATCAATAAAATATATATTTTTTAAAAAAAAGAAAATATTGATGTGTGAGGGAAATATCAATCAGTTGCCTCCAACACCCCCCACCCCCTACTGGGGATGGAATGAACAACCCAGGTATGTGCCCCAAAGGGGAATCAAAACAGCGACCTTTCAATGCACAGGATGACACCCAACCAGCTGAGCCACATTGACCAGGGCTAAATTTACATTTTAAAATGGTATCTTCAGAGTAGAGAAACAATTGGGAGGGGCAAACTCAGAAACTAACTCAGAGGCTAATAAACCAATCCCAAATACTCTGTTTCTCTCACCCCTCAGAGAAGAGCAATCCTAAAACATAAAGAGCTAATATGCAAATGGTAATATGCATCATACCATCACGCTGGGCTTGTGGGGGTCCTGAGGTAGCACCCCCTGCCCCCGCACCAGGGCTAGTGGACCTGAAGCTGTGCCCCCCGCCTCGTGGGGCTTGATAGGGGTGGGGCCAGCGGGTGTAGGTCTTGCACAGTTTCAAGGTGTGTGCATGGGCCCACTTGACTCTGGGTCCTGCATCACACCCCAGACTCTGATAGGAGGGAGATTTTCATATACATTTTACTAATCGTCTTTCATCTCTGACACTTCTGTTACAGAGAAAGAGCAAATAGCAATATTAAAATATTTCCTCTAATTAATTCCCTTTTAATGTGCACGAATTCTGTGCACCAGGCTACTAGTAGGGATATAATATTGAATATTTGGAACAATGCAATGGATTTTCTCAAAAAATTTAAAATGGTGATCTGGAGATTCAAAGCTCATATGAAGCAGATTGTTAAGTGTTCTAAAATGAGAGTGGAGCTTTTAAAGCTGCTCAACAGATCCTGGGAATTTACAGGTAATATTCTTTAATTAAACTATTTTAAAACTAATCAGAAGTTGTGTAGCATGAAGCTACTTGCAATTTTGTTGGGAGATAGATCTAAATCTTGCTCCTGGAAGTTTGGAAAGGGAGCAATGGCAGAACAGCAACATTGTATTCTTGCTTGTCTGGTGTATTGACAAAACTTTCTTCGTGAAAATACAAGTACCCTGAAAAACAGAGAAACAGCTCATTTTAATTTTGTTGGAAAAAAGCAAGTGAAATCAGTGGTAGTAAAATAAATCTTGGCATTCATGCAAAAACCAGGGCTTATCTGGGAGGCACCAGATAATTTCAGACAATATTGTTTTTTCCAAACTTCAAAGGAAGACAAAAAGGAATTAGGTAACAGGTAGCATTTATAGATCCATAGTTGCTTTCTCCTATCCAGTGACTGGCTTGTGTTTTCTTCAAAAACAAGAAGTCATTATAAGAATCCAAAATCAGTTAAGTCTAATCTTAGGCCAAAGATTATTTATTTTCTAGGGATTCTTTATTGTTTTCAATGAGGCATTTAACAAAATGTCTTTTGACAGCCTTTTAGATAAGATAAAGATAAATAGGCTTATTCACAGGTATCATAGTGAGATGATAGCTGTTTGAAGTTGTTTCTGGAGAATGTAAAGAAGAAACTACCAGTCTGAGAAGAGAAAATACTACAGGCCTTAAACAAAGGAAGGTGGGATCAGCATGGCCAACCAATTATCACCCTAGAGGTCAATATGGAGGTGACTAGGTTCAAACAAAATCTGCACAAAGACAAGGATGGGTGGTTTAACAAAAACTCTATATGCCATATAAGCCAAAAGGGTGGGTGGTATAGCCACTAAAAGAGAATAATAATAAGGCATTAAGCTCCATTAACACAGAAAAGGAGATGAAAATCTTACTTCATCTGAATTGACTATGTCAGAAATATATATTTTTAGGTTTTAGAAGTCAGGGATATTGACAAAATTATAATCAGGAACGTGTTAACAGATAGAAAGTCTGTAGGAGCACCTGAAAGGGCAGCTTTAAAGAAATCACAAAGTCCGTGTACTTCTAGACGCAGACCCGGGAACAAGCCACATAAATTACCGAAAACCAGAGTGCGGTTCCAGGGGAGCATAACCTTTTTACCACTCAGAACTGCGTCAAAACCAAACGGGCTGCTTTTCCAGTGAGAAAAGGTGGATGCAAGTCCTGATCCTCAGAAAGTCATCTCACTAATTATTCTTGAAATTAGGAATTAAACACTTGGAACAAACTTGCTAAGTGTAGCTTTTTCTTCAATTCACAAAGAAAATTTAATATTTCCAGTGAAGTTCGAGATGTTCTTCTGCAAGTGAAAATTGCACAAATTACAGGGAAAGTGATTAATACTCATTATCAATCACTGGCAATGTTCTCATATTTTAGTCTCAATATTCAGAAAAATAAAATCACTTGTTCTGTTCTTTTAGCCAGCCTGTTCCCTTCCACTCATTAATTTATCTCAGAAACTACACTTTTCAAATTTAAAGGCCCCTAATTAGAATGTTTAATATTGATGGGAAAAGTAAAATGAATATGTTACCAGCGAAAATGAAAATACTTGTCATCCACTTGAATGTGTCTTCTAGATTTGCTTACCCATTGTAAGATTTGCTTCACCCATTGTAAGTTTATTTATCTTAAAATACAGTGTGTAATAGTATTGTAAACTTCTCCATGTTTTAAACATCTTTGACTTATAAGGTCACATAAACTATTTTTATAAATATTGATAGGATATAAGATTCTTAAAAATGTAGTAGCTCTTGTCGAGACATGTCATCATTAATTATTCATAGAGATTCACAGCCAGGAGGAATATCAGAGATCTTACAATCTATCCTATCAGCATAAGATAAAGACTTGCAATCAACTGAGGCCACATGAGTAGGCTTGTCTTGTCACTGATCATTTGCCCAGGATAAAGAACTCAGTAAATGTTCATTAAGCCTCAGTTCTTTACTCAAAGAAACTTTGATTCTTGCAATATTAAACAATTACTTATCAATAATGGAAGGCTTGTAGAAATAATCCCTGATTGTTTCAAGATTTGTTCTCCTGTACTGCTATTTTATTATCCCTCCTAGGCTCTGCATGGCTATCAATCTAACTCTGTTTCAGCTCCTTGAGTTCATTCTGTGCAATTAAGCAGTCAATAAGGGGAAGTAGGTAAGTGCCTTAAAGGTCTGGAAGATAGGTTTCACTGACTAGCAGCAGGGTGGGTCAGGAAAAGGTGGTTTTCTTTGTGCTTTTGTTTTTGTGGAGTGAGAAAACCTAAGGCAAAAAGTACCAAAGGTAAGACTACAGAAGAGGTGTTTTCCTCTTTTTCTTTTTACCTTAATAGTATGCTGTTTTATGAATAAACTAGAGGCCCAGTGCACAAAATTTGTGAATGGGGGGTGGTCCCCTCAGCCCAGCCTGCACCCTCTCCAATCCTGGACCCCCCAGGAGATGTCTGACTCCCTCTCACAATCCTGGACCACTGGCTCCTAATTGTTCATCTGCCTTCCTGCCCGGTTGCCCCTAATTGCCCCCGCTGCCAGCAGGTTGCCCCCAACTGCCCCCCTCTGCCAGCCTGGTGGCTCCTCATGGCCCCCCTGCCAGCCTGGTCACCCCACATGGCCTGCTTATTCAGTTGTTTGGTCATCCCTCACTAGCCCCCCTGCCAGCCTGGTCATAGGCAGCCATCTTGTGAGGGTGTGAGGGTTAATTTGCATAGCACCTCTTTATTATATAGGATTTTAAAGAATATCTTTGTTGTTTAAAGTATCACAAATGTTCCCTTCTCACCGCCCCTCCCCCCCCCCACCCACATTGACCTCCTCCACCTGGTTTCCTAGAGAAATCTATATGCATAACATTACACAGGGCAAACCAAAAGTCATGGAATCCCCTCTTTTAGGAAATCAATTAGGTGTCTGTATTTTCACGTACAGTCTATTTGCCATCAAAGTTGGAAATTTGTAACCAGAGTCCTTTTCTCTGAGCTCCTGCTAAATGTCTCAAATGTGTGTATCACATATATTTCAGATTTAAACTCTAAATTTGTGTCTGGGTTTCACTTTTCAATCAAGCTTCTCCTGTATTTCCAATATCAGATTAGTTAGGTAACTCTTTTCACCCATGTAGCCATTTTGTGACCTTGCCATCATCTTAATCTTCCTATCTTTGTTCTTACCTTGAAATCTTCCTTTATGTTTCTGGCAGTGATCTCCCAATATATAAATGGAATCACCATAGCATTCTGTTCAATATTTATCACTTTAGTATTTTGTGACTCATCGTTTTAACATCTAACCTCCCCTCCCTTTTTTTTTGATGAGCCCACTCATGAATAGACTGTCTGCCAGTTTATCCAGCCTCATCTTGTGGCACTTCCTTTTTCACATTTTTCAGTCAATATGGATCAATATCTTATATCAGTCCTCTAACATATTTTAAGCTCTTAGGACGGGGATGATTTAGCAAGTTGAGTTCCTTTTGCTGCATCTATGCAGGAATATATATATATATATAAATAAAATGTTTTATCATCGGCTAATTACAAGAATTTACTACAATATATTTCTGGTCACAGAAACATCACTGAACTTCTAATAAAGACTTTAAAAAACTTAGAATATTAAACATTGAAATAAATTTAGAAAGATTAATAAAAATGAGTAATAAACCTGCTTATTCCAGTTCAGGGTCAAGGGTGTCCCGAGCCTATCTAGGCAGCTTAGGGCACAAGGCAGGACCCATCCTGGGTAGGATGCCCTTCCATTCCAGGGCACACTCACACCTAGCCCCCTACTGACTCAGACTGGGACAATTCAGACACATCCATTCACCTCACCTAACATGCACATCTTCGGGATGTGGGAGGAAACCAGAGTACATAGAAGAAACCCACACAGCTAGGGAGAATGTGCTTCAACATGATGTTGAATGAAACTCGTTATTTGAGGAACTGGTATGTTTAAATAGGCAAGTGTTCTTGTCTCAGTAAATATAACATACCAGCTTGCTAAATCAAGAAAATAGTTACTATCTTGACTACTAGCTTACCTGAAAACAACCATACTGCACTTTCAAATAATCTTTTATTTTGTGAATAAGTTTTTGATTTAAAAAATTAAACATAACACTAAGAATTATTCTGATTGTAAAATGAGAGAGTTTTGGCTACTAATGTTTCTACAATAATGTTAGAGAAGTTTCATATCTACAAAGGAGCAACCTGTTTTACTCTTTCTAGAAAATATCTTTCTTTTACATTACTAAAGATAAAATTAAAACTAAGGTGTTTACTTTTATAAATGTTTCAATACTTTACACTTATTCTGTGTTGTGATAGTTCCAAAGATGACTTAATGAAATATTTAAGTGTTATTTTAAGACTCTTTAAAGTTTAACTTCATTTATCATTTTTATTGGGCAATGAATATGATCATTTTTACTGCTTTGGGAAGAGGAAGCCAAAAGTAAAAATTTCAAGCAAAGAAATATTCTGTAGACTTTTTTAAAGACCACTAAACAAAAATAGAGACTGGAGCTGTATATGGAGAAGAGCTCCAAAGTTTTCATAGGTAATAGTTAATGAGTTTGGAAGGTCTGTTAGAATTGAATTTTGAAGATAGAAAACACTTCAACAGTAAATCTGGGGGTGGGGGGAAGGGAAGAAACATAAAACAGCAAACATTACATTTACTCATTGCCATTATGAAATTGCCTGTAATGTTTTATTTTATACTAGAGGCCCAGTGCACGGATTCATACACCAGTGGGCTCCCTCAGTCTGGCCTGTGCCCTCTCACAATCCTGGACTCCTTGGGGGATTTAGTAGTGCTTAAAGCATGAGGCACTGGGGAGGAATCTAAGCGTGGTCTGACTCCCACTCATCCTGGCCCCACTGCGCCTGCTGCTGGCTCGTGTCCAGTCAGTACCGATCAGAAGAGGCTTGCGCTACCGCAGCAGCACTCACCAGCCATGAGCTCATAATCTGGCACCCGTGGGTTAGCTGAGTGGTGCTCCTGCTGTGGGAGCATATTGACCTTTAGGGGGCAGTACCTGCATTTAGCGTCTACTCCCTGGTGGCCAGTGCACATGATAGCAACCAGTCGACCGGTTCTTCGGTTGTTCGGTTGACCGGTTGCTTAGGCTTTTATATGACAAAGTAAGCAACCAAGACAAGGCAGTCAAGGTAAGATTATGAAAGGTTTTCTAAGTCAGACAGAGAAGCTTCCATGCAGCAGGGATACAGTAACTCATAAGTACAAAAAATTCTCAATGAGAAACAGTGTGAATTTGTAAGTAATGTTCATTTATGTGAAGCAGTCACATAGCTAACACTGCAGTTCATGAAGCTGAGTGAATCTGAGAGATATTTTTATGAAAAACTTATTACTAAGTGTCTGTACAAACAACAGAAAAGAATTCCTGAATTCTTTCACATTTTCTGTTACGATACACAAAAATGGTACAGAGAAAAGAGCCAGTCTGAAGGAAAAGGTCACATTTTTCAT
Source organism: Murina feae (assembly GCA_004026665.1). Taxonomy (NCBI): domain Eukaryota; kingdom Metazoa; phylum Chordata; class Mammalia; order Chiroptera; family Vespertilionidae; genus Murina; species Murina feae. Next base: position 17,416 of record PVJC01008317.1, on the reverse strand, counting down.
TTTATTCAATTTTGACTTAAGGTGAGGGCCAGGAGTTCTTATGGAAGTATCCAATTACTTGCTGAAAGAATGTGTGGCAATCCACAGGATAACCAAAAATGTTTGAGTTGACATTATTATGGAAAAAAGAAAGAACACTGAAAGTATTTTCAGACTAGTTATCTTACTCTACCAGTTGACAATTATTTTGCTTTGATTCCATTACTTGAATTTTATGAGCTTTTTAAAATTTACTTCTTAAAAAAAAAAAAAAAAAAAAAAATATATATATATATATATATATATATATATATATATATATATACACACACACACACACACACACACAGAGAGAGAGAGAGAGAGAGAGAGAGAGAGAGAGAGTTGTTTTTTCATTTCAAAGAGGAAGGGAGACGGGGAGAGAGATAGAAATATCAACGATGAGAATCATTGATCGGCTGCCTCCTGCAACGTCTCACACTGGGGATCAAGCACGCAACCTGGGCATGTGTCCTTACCGGGAATCTATCTGTGACCTCCTGGTTCAATAGGTCCTCAACTACTGAACAACACTGGCCGGGCATTTGTTTCTTAATTCAACTAATATTATAAGTGTTAATAAAGCATTTTGCATTGTGTAGCTTTCTAGGTGTGTCCTTCCAAGGTCCTGGTCTCCACTGGGTTGGTTGGTACCAGGGCAGAGCGTCATCAGTTATCAAAGCAGGTCCGTATGTCAGCCAGGATGCTGCCCTCCCCTCACCCCCTGGACTTGCTGCTTTTCTGGGCCCGGAGCTGAAACACAACTGAGGCCTTAGAAGTTGTCTCTTCTTTGACCAAAACTCTGCTTCTATGGTCAACAGAAGCTTTATTCCTGAGATTATTTTATGTGGATCAGAACCTCATTATCCAGAGGGCTTAATGCTGAAAGGAGTGGTCGAGCAAGGGCTTGTATGGGAGTCATAGGAAGCTATTTCTGACCCCTTTGTTCTTCTCGACATGACTAGTGACACGCCAGGGGAGGAAATGTCAGAGAACGGTCTGAATCACATGACCAGCAATATGAAAGGTTAGGGGGTCTAAACTGCATGACCAACAATATGCTGGGGAAGGAAAGGTCACCCTGTGAGGGATGTCCCATCTTATAATTCTCTTTTGCTAGGCACCCAAGACTTTCCACCATGGTGACATTCCATGGTGACAGGCCTGTCATTCCTTCTCTGCTCATGACTGTCTGTCTACTACAACTCGGAGGATATAAATGGAGTTTAGAGAGTGGTGCAAAATAAAGCAAAAAGGGCTGAATTGGGTAACATCATGCAGAGTCTCTTTAAGAAAATAGTACACTATCCTGAGGCAATGAGGAGATGAAAGGACTTGCATTTGTAGAGGATCATTCAGACTATCTGGTGGAAAGTAGATTCCAGGAGGGCAACTGGAGGCCAAAAGCTAATTTGAAGGCAATCAAAGTGTTCTAGGAAGGGAATGATGATGGCCCTTATTGGGGTAATGGGAGTGAGGCTCAAGAGAAAATGAGTAGATTTGAGAGTTATTTAGAAGATGGTCAAACTTAGTAAATTATACATGGCAAATTGCTGTTTTTCCTTTTTTTTCATTGTCCACGTTTTCTTTAATTTTATTGAGGTTGTGGTTATGATTAGTCTTGTTTTAAAATTTTATTTTATTGATTTTACAGAGAAAAAGAGAGAAACATTAATTTGTAATTACACTTATTTATGCATTCATTGGTTGCTTCTTATATGTACCCGACCAGGAATCAAACCTGCAATCTTGGCATTTATATACATAAAAGCCTAAGCGACCTAAATGACTAGAATGACCGGAATGACCAGTTGCTATCAGATACTCAATGCAGGAGCTTCCCCCTGGTGATCAGTGTTCCCACAGCCAACCTCCCCCGGCCGGCCAACCTCCTGCAATCTCTCCCCCAAGCTGACAGGCCCTGATTGGCCCTGACACTGGCCAGGCCTAGGAGCCCCACCTGTGCACAAATTTTGTGCACTGGGTCTCTAGTACTGCTATAATGCTCTAACCAACAGAGCTACTCACCCAGGGCACAATTAGTCTTTAAAATCTGGAGACACATGCCTTAAGTCCTGGAAAGTTTATATTGCTTCATTAAAAAAAAATCCTGTCCTTTATTATCTACACTAGAGGCCCAGTGCACAAAAATTTGTGCACTCAGAGAGGTCCCTCAGCCTGGCCTGTGCCCTCTCGCAGTCTGGGACCCCTCGGGGGATGTCCACATGCTGGCTTATGCCCGCTTCCCAGGATTGGGCTTAAACTGACAGTTAGACATCCCTCTGCCAGCCCGGGAGCCCTCAGGGGATGTCCACTTGCCAATGGGGAGCAGGCCTAAGCTGCAGTCGGGCATCCTTAGAGCTACTGTGCTGGCAGCCATCAACCTGGCTTGTGGCTGAGCAGAGCTCCCCCTGTTGGAGTGCACTGACCCACCACAAAGGGGAATCTCCTGCATTGAGCATCTTGCCCCCTGGTGGTCAGTATGTGTTATAGTGACCAGTCATTCCCAGTTGTTCTGCTATTAGGGTCCATTTGCATATTACCCTTTTATTATATAGGATAGAGGCCTGGTGCATGGGTAGGGACTGGCTGGTTTGCCCTGAACAGTGTCCCAGATCAGGGTGGGGGTCCTGCTAAGGGCCATTTTTAGACTGGCCACACTCCCTTCAGGGTGGGGGTCCCCACGGGGTCCCTGGCCAGCCTGGGTGAGGGTCTGATGGATGTTTGCAGGCTGGCCAACCCCCCAGCGGGGACCCTCACCCCATGGGGCTGCCTGGCCAGCCTGGGTGAGGGGCTTATGGCCATTTTCAGGCTGGCCACGGCCATGGGCTGGAAGTAGGTGTCTGGGACTTATTTATCTTCTATAATTAAAACTTTGTAGCCTTGAGTGGAGCTCAGGGCTGGCAGGGCAGGCAGGAAGCTTGGCCAAGCCTCCTGCTCAATCCAGCTCTGTGGCTGCAGCCATCTTAGTTGGGTTAATTTGCATAGCTGATCCTGATTGGCTTGTGGGTGTGGCTTGTGGGCATGGCTTGTGGGTATAGTGGAAGTGTGATCAATTTGTATGTTTCTCTTTTATTAGATTAGAATCTATATTTTGGGATGTTTTCATTGATTATTTATTTATGCCTATTCTTGATCCTATACTTGGCCATTTTCCTAGTTCCCTTCTTTTGTGTGTTTTTTTTTGTTACTTCCTAACAAAGATTTCCTCATATTATCATTCAAATTTTATATTTATTTAATTCCAGCTACAATATTTACATTTTCAAGAGTTCTGTTTTCTTCTCTAGTTTCTTTTCATAGTACTTAGTTTGTATGTCATGAATCAGCTTTTATTCTTTTATTTCTGTGAAAAATAACAATATTTGTAATATCAGCATTTTCTTCTGCCCTGTGTATTAGGACAGTTTTTCCATATTTTCTTTAGGCTTGTTTTGGTTTCAATGGTAAGTAAGGAACTTTCTCAACTATTTTGTGAAATTTAATCATTTGTGTGATTAGACGTGAGACAAATTGGAATTGTTGCAGTTTTCTGTGCTAATCACTTCTGTTTGCTTTCATAATTTTTTAAAACAAATTGCAATTCTGGGTTTTAAATGTCCCTGAGTTTCATAAAATGTGTGTTTCTGTTCTGACTCTCCTTAATTTTATATTTATGACTTCTAAGTCGCAGAAAGTAGGTTTAGAAATATCTGAATTTTGTCATCTTAAAACAAGAAATCTGCCATTTAATTCTGTTTAGGTTTTTATTGAGCTGTTTTTAGGAAACTGGATTGTGTTGACTTTTCTCTGAGATTATTGTATGACTTAATGAACAATTACACATAGGTCAGTCTTAAGAAAACTCTTTTTTAAATAATGTGCTACAGTGTTCAGTTCTAAGCCAATAAGCCTAATAAGTACCAAATAAATAGATGTTTTATTAATTAGAAAATTATTTGTAGATGATAAGATATATGTTTTAAGATCTGATGGTTCTCCGACTAAATAGGTAACATTAACCCTTTTGCTTTTCTGATGATGCTTTTGCAATTGACATACACTTTCAATTATAGTTTAAACTTGGATGGTAAACATGTTTATCTTTAAAAGAAGCATGCTGGAAGGTAACAGGAACTAGTTTCCTGAACTAGACTTCTTCACTGCTCTTTTTTTTCACTGGGACTATAGATAAGATGCCTTCAAGCAAAAATAATACAAACTGTACTGATGTAGAGACAGGAACAGCTGAAGAACTATCTTATTCCATAGGGGAGGCAGGGGGATGTGTTATAAAGTCATTCAGGATATTTGACTGGCTCTGAGTTTTCTTATCAGATTGATACCTTATTTTTTTTATTCCCTTGGGCCATGTTTTCTAATTTCACACTAGTCTTTTCAACAGTATATCATCTTTAATAATCACAGATAATCTCATAGTATTTTATGATAAGGTGGTTGATATATTTACATAATTTAATATAAAAAGAAAATTGAGGTTTGTGTTATCCTTCAGTTTTCTTTTCATTTTAAGAGACCTACCTTTCTCCTTTATAGTTGATTAAATGAAATTCATGGTGATGCTGTCGCATAAAGAAACATCACTGCTGAAAGGCAACAAAAATGAAATTCCTTTCTCAATATTTTAGTAGAAATCACATTTTTAGACCTGAAGTACCCAAGACATTAAAAGCAAACAAACACAAACACATACAAAAAAACAAAATCCCACAAAAAACCTACCCCTGTTTTTGCATCCCAACTTGCTGGCACCTCATGAATCAAAATGCCATATAGAACTGACATCTGGGATGTTTAATATAATCTGCCAGGGTACCCTGCTCTTCAAATGAAGAAATATAATTGCTGTAAGCCTTTACTTAAGAGAAGTCTTCTCTACTGTAGAACTCAGGGAATGAGTGTAATTGTAAAAGAGGATTTCTGTACAATGAATGTAAGGCTGAAATTTGAACCACATGATAACCAAATCCATTACAAATCCAAAAGCAATGTGCTTTTAAGAGGAATTGGCTCTATGTTCCAACTATATGATAGTCAGTGCCTCCTGAGCAAAATGTTAACTGAGACTCAGAATTGAGATTGATCACACAAATTCTTTCTACCGAGCACCAACCTCCATGTTAAGATTAACCAACATTGCCTCATAATTGAATATGTTCTCCAGATTTTCCTTTTGGGCACCTTGTTATAGACTTGTGTGTTGATCTCTTATCCGGTTGATGCCAGTTTATTAAATGTCAGCTCTTGCTTTCCTGATTCAAATAAACTCTGCCTTTTCTTGTCAATATCTGAGTCATATTTGACTTGAGATTTCTCTTAGAATTTTGAGAAACATAAAATGATATCATGCTCTTTGGTATTTAGAAGCAGGGATATTTCTGTGTGCAATTCAAGTGGTCAAGAACTCCGGATGCCACTGAATCTGAGATGAAAATTAAAAAGGCTGGATGACATTGTTCTGGAAACCACTATGTTCGTGTCTGTTGTTTCTAACCTTTTGTGTACACAGAGAAAGCATTTCATCAAACAAAAGCAAGTTCCATTTGCTCATCATGGTATTGTTTATTCAGACATCAGCATTTCGATGAAACTACAAAGTTTCACAAATATGAAAATGAGTGAGAAAATGTCCTTACCATTAATGAATTCCCTGGTTAGTTAAAACATTTAAATTAATAGATACTTTTCTATTAGAATGTTGCTCTTATAAAGGATAGACACAAAGGCCAGCTGGAGTGGCTCAGTGGTTGAGCGTTGACCCGTGAACCAAGAGGTTACTGGTTAGGTTCCAGATCAGGGTGTATGCCCAGGTTGCAGGCTTGATCCCCAGGAGAGGGAGTGCAGGAGGCAGCTGATCAATATTTCTCTCATCAATGTTTCTATCTTTCTATTTAAAAAAATTAATTTAAAAAGAAACATTAAAATATTTGTTCATCCCCACCAAAAAAGGAGATACACATGCAGACAAGACACAGTTGGTCTGAAGCCTATAGTGCCTTTAATTGAATTAGAAGTCAAATAAATTAAGCACCTCAAAAATTTATAGAAATTTTTTAAATGGACAGTTTGGACAGAATTCAAGTCTGAAGGGGCTGGTCGCTAATGTCAGGAGAAGAAATAGTGTATGGGTATTGGGTTGAAGAAAGAACAGCCTATGAGGTCATCCTGTGCTAGCATGCCACTTTTTTTTTTTTTTTGCTCATATAAGTAATTTTGTTATAAATATGTTGATTAATAAATATTTTCACATTTAAGATAGATTTCCTAGGAGAGACTTTCAAAGTAGAATTAGTGGATCAAAGGTATAAGCATTAAAAATTCCCTAATATATATATTGCAAACTGCTTTCCTAAAGGGTATGCCAGCTTACAGCTCTAACATCCATGATATCTGAGAGTGCTAGTTTCCCCAATACCACGATAGAATTTATGTATTTAGTTTTATAACTTTTTGTAGGTATAAAGATAAATGTGGATTTAATTTAAAAGCAATTGAGGAGGTCTTTTATCTTGTTTCAGGATGCATATTTATTGCAAGTACCCTGGTTAAATATTGAAAAGTTATATGCTGTAGGTTAGCAGTCACCTTTGTAATTTATGGGAGGTAATGCAAAATACAAACTTTTGTTTCATTTTGCAAAAGAGAGAGAGATTAAAGAGAGAAGTTGGAGACAGGCTGTATTAAAAACCACTGCACAGATTTCTTATAAATGCAACAAAGAAGGCTGCTGGAGCAGGAATAATGTGTAAGACAACATGTTAACTAAAGGCCTATCAATCCCATGGAGACTCATGTTCAATTGCTGCTATTTACAGTTCCTAGAGTTTGGGGAAATGACATGAAGTCGTTGACTTTGAGTCTTTTCATCTATAATATAAGGGTGATAATGGCCACTTTGGGGTGGTTACATGAGTGAGCACAGATGGTGTGTTACCTGGGTGACTCAGGTATGAGTATCAATAAAATATCAGTAGAAGTGATTTAGAGACAAGTAAGTATAGCAGTCGTGCGTAATAATATTTGTTATTGTTATATATTAAAGGTAAAATTATATAAATGAAATTTACTATTTTGATGGTTTATGAAGAGAAGGTGTTGGGGAAAACAACTAAATAAAAGCAATTGAGGAGGAATATTTCCCCAGCCATTAGAAGGGTTGTTAGTAAGAGGAAAGGCAACACAGCACAACAGGAGCTCTAGGCTGCTGGTTCTCCAACTTGGCTGCATATTGAGATAATCTCGGAGTTTATCCAACCCCAGGGATTCTGATTTAACGGGGTGCAGCTTGGGCACTGGGAGTTCTAAGCTCCCCTGTTGATTCTAATGGAGTAAAAGCTGAGAAGAAGTGCTCAGAGGCACCACACCTCATCACGGGTGTGCATGGTGTCACTTAAAGTGACTAAGACCCAAAAACGTAGCAGGGCTTTCACAGGGGAACGGTTGCATATGTTTAGGATGAAATAGACATAAATATGGAAAAACTACTCAGGAAAAAAATGTCACGTCAGGACTTTCTGGTGATATTTAACATTATAAAGATGGGATGTTTTTAAAATAAAATAAAAGTCGCTCCTCGTTCTTATTGTAAAAATAATAGGTAAGATGGTTTTTCCAATCACTTCTTGATTGAAAATAAAATGTTCTTCCTGTGGTAGTGATGGTGGTCATATTTTTTTTTTTGGCAGACCTGGATTAGAACCCATTCTTTTAGTCCCCCAAATTATAAATGATTATCCATTCAATGTTAATGTTTGCAAACCATTGTAATTTCAGATTTCATAATTGAAACTAATCCCCATTGATACTAAATGATAACAAAGTCATTGGCCACAATCATACATAAACGTGAGTGTGAAATATGGTAGTGAACTCTGACTTTGATTCCACAGTTGCTACATTACCCACGAGTGTGCATGTCCGCTACAGATGGGAAATGGAGAGCACCTGAGTGGTTGGTTCAGTTCTACACTCATTATGCAATGTTGATCTTATGTCAATGTGAGAGATCAAACGCTGGATTTTTTTGTTCCTCTGTTTGTTTATATTTGGTTCATCTAAGAGACATTCTTTATTTTCAAAGAAGCTAATCAGGAAAAAAAACACATTTGTAGATAGAATGAATAATTACTTTGGGATAATTTTTATTTTTTATTTTTATTTATATAAATATTTTTATCTATTTCAATTTGTAATTTTAAAAATTTATAATTTCAGAAAACACTAAACATGTACAAAGGAAAAGGAACTAATGAATCCCCACATACATGTCATCTAACTTCAACAGTTCTGCCATTCTTATTTCATTAACACTTCCACTCCCTCTCTAGCTCCCACACATTTTAAGGTAAAAATTACAGACATTGAAATGCATACATGTCAGCAGTACAATTTTGACAAATGTATATACATGAGTAATCTGTGTCTTCACAGCATGGACCATTTTCTCTTCCAAAAATGTTTCCTTCTTATTACCTACCAGTCAGTTCCCAACCTCCTGAGGCAGCCACTATTCCAGGTATTTGATTATTTTGGCTTTTGCTAAAATTTCAGCTGTAAGAAAATATGCGAAAATATGCGAAAATATATATTCTTTTGTGTGTGGCTTCTTTTGCTCAACATAAAGTCTAGAAGATATTCAGTGTTTCTCCAAGCATCAGTTTTCCATTCCTTTTCATGGCTGTGTGATATGCAGTGGGACATATGGTTGGTTTGGCTCAGTGATTTCATTAAGGATCCAGGCTCCATTCTGCCAACCTCACTATGTCAGAGTTATACAAACTTGTCCTCTCATGACATCTAAAGCATGTGAAGGAAATAAGTTTAAAAGACTCTGATGTTTTTAAACTTAACCCAAATAAATTAAGTTAGCACTTGAATAAATAAAGGAAGGATGTGAATATTATTATGCCATGTGTTTTAGAAATCCCATTAACCTATAAGCAACCACCTGTAAAATGTTATGTTTATACCAAAATAACTGATACTTTGAAGTACTTCCCAGATAACGAACAGATCAATGTGAGATTTTATGAGTTATTAAGTTGTTATTTTTAATACAAATAACCTAAAAACAGCAAAGAAAATAAATTCTTATGCCTCCTATTGATCTCTAAAGCAAAGTCCTGATCACATTATAGAGACACAATAAATATTTTTCACTCGGCGATGGGAAATAGTATGATTTGTTGACTTATGACCAGCTAATTGATAAGCATAGACCAGTGGTTCCCAACCTTTTTTTGGCCATGCTCCCCTTAAGCATGTCTAAGATCCTGATGACCCCCGTGACATATAATTCTAATTATTCAAAAAGTGAACTCCTATGCACATGGAGGAAGCTTAAAAAGCTTGGTCTAAATAAGCTTCCAAAGAACATGGCATCTATAAAAGAGAAAAATAAAAGAACAAAAGAACAGTTGAAGTACTGAGGAAGAAATCACTAAGGAATTGTTTAAAAAAATAATATGATATTAAAAAATAGCAAATAAAGTTTCAAAACATATAATAGAGAAGTGAAATGCATAAATATGTCATTATATATTATACTAGAGGCCCAGTGCACAAAAATTTGTGCACTCAGAGGGATCCCTCATCCCTGCCTGTGCCCTCTCACAGTCTGGGACCCCCTCGGGGGATGTCCACCTGCCGACTTAGGCCCGCTCCCCAGGGGATCTAGCCTAAACTGGCAGTCAGACATCACTCTGGCAGCTTGGGAGCCCTTGGGGGATGTCCACTTGCCAGCAGGGAGCAGGCCTAAGCTACAGTTGGACATCCTTAGAGCTTCTGAGGAGGCAGGAGAGGCTCCCACCACCACCACTGTGCTGGCAGCCATCAACTTGGCTTATGGCAGGGCAGAGCTCCCCCTGTGGGAGTGCACCGACCATTAGGGGCAGCTTCTGCATTGAGCGTCTGTCCCCTGGTGGTCAGTGTGTATCATAGTGACCAGTCATTCCCAGTGGTTCTGCTGTTAGGGTTAATTTGCATATTACCCTTTTATTATATAGTATAGAGGCCTGGTGCACAGGTGCGGGCCGGCTGGTTTGCCCTGAATGGTGTCCCAGATCAGGGTGGGGTTCCCACTGGAATGCCTGGCCAGCCTGGGTGAGAGACTGATGGCTGTTTGCAGGCTGGTCAAGCCCCCCAGTGGACACCCTCACCTCATGGGGATATGGCCAGCCTGGGTGTGAGGCTGAGGGCTGTTTGCAGGCTGGCCAAAGCCCCTTCAGGTTGGGGGGAGGGGGTCCTGCTGGGGTGCCTGGCTAGCCTGGGTGAGGGGCTGATGGCTGTTTGCAGGCTGGTCATACCCCCTTCAGGGTGGGGATCTCCACTGGGGTGCCTGGCCAGCCTGGGTGAGGAGCTGATGGCCATTTTCAGGCTGGCCATGTCCACAGGCTGGGATTTATTTATCTTCTATAATTGAAACTTTGTAGCCTTGAGTGGAGCTCAGGGCCAGCAGGGCAGGTGTGAAGCTTGGCTTCCTTCATTGCCAGGACAACCCAAGCCACCTGCTCGCTCCAGCTCTATGGCTGTCGCCATCTTTGGGACAGAGTGAGAGAGTGACAGAGTGAGGGAGTGATGGTTAATTGCATATTACTCTTTTATTAGATAGGATACTGTATATGAGGCCCCTAGAACCATAAGAAATCTCAAATACTCACTGTTAATAACTCATTCTCCAAATTGCCCCCTTTAAAAATCAAATTGCCCTCCCACCATGTGGTGTGTGCCCCATGTTGGGAACCACTGGCATAGACCATGACTTGGAAACAGGGGCATAGAGTTGAGTGAGAGTGTTGATTTTGTTCAGTAGACTGTTTTGAAACTGCTGGCTGCATTTCTTTAAGTAGTGTATGATCACTGTGCATGAAGGATCTCATTTGTGTTCCTATTATTTTGTATTCAGAAAAGAACTCCAATAAGACCTGGGAAGATTTTTGCATTTATTTTCCAGGAGTTAGCCTGTGTTCATAATTCCTCAATGGTCTTTACTCCATTCATGGAATAATAACAACAGTGATAAATATGAGATAACAGTTGCATAGGGCTACAGGTTGACCAAAACCCGGCCTCTTTCCAGCAATTGGCATTCTTATCACCACCATCCCATTGGCACTGGGTCCCCTTGGTGCACCAGCATGGTGTGGCTCTCTTCTTCACTCCACTCTGTCTCCTTTAATTGGATTTCCCTCCTAGTCTGAAGTATAATTATTCAAAGTTCTTAAGGAGCAGTAGACAAAGAATGAGAAATTAAGAATTCTAGTCTTCAACCCACATTTTAAACATTTAGAGTGGTTCAACACTCTGAATGCTTAGATTTCTTTAAAATTCAATGCAGCTCTAACCGGTTTGGCTCAGTGGATAGAGCCTCAGTCTGCAGACTCAAGGGTCCCAGGTTCAATTCCGGTCAAGGGCATGTACCTTGGTTGCAAGAACATCTCCAGTGGGTAGTGTGCAGGAGACAGCTGATCAGTGCTTCTCTCTCATCGATGTTTCTAACTCTCTATCCATCTCCCTTCGTCTCTGTAAAAAATCAATAAAATATATTAAAGTGCAATGCAGTTCGGATGATGTGGCTCAGTGGATCTATGAACCAGGAGGTCATGATTCAATTCCAGGTCAGAGCACGTGCCCAGGTTGCTGGCTAGGTCTGTAGTGGGGGGCATGCAGGAGGCAGTCGATCGGTGATTCTCTCTCATCATTGTTGTCCATCTTTCTCTCCCTTTCCCTTCTTCTTTGAAATAAATAAAAAATATATTTTAAAAGAATACAATGCAAATTTAAGCACTGTCATTACTGTGCTCTCTGTATAGTCTCAGTAAATTCATCTCTTTTCACAACTCTATCTCTCAGGTATTTGTTGAGTACCAAATTCAAAACCATATTTTTCTATTTGGGGCCTAAATTTTAATTATTTATTTCTAAAAGTCACAGTTTAATGTGCATTAGTACCTCAAGCTCAATATTGAAGGATCAGTTATACTAGTAAAAACAAATAAGTGTGGCCAAATATGAAAATACCATGTCTAACAGGAGAAGGTTGATGCTCCTCTGAGGATATATCTGCAATGTTAACCATAATTTTTAAATTTATAATCACTCATTTCTATCTCTTCTGAATCATATAGAATATAATTATATAGTCAAAAATGACATCGTCATAAGAAATTGTGAATATATCTCTAGTTTTTTATAAATCTTGGGTGAAACTAAACTCAGAGGAAGAAATTGTGTTTTGATTTATTTTTCAAAAGGATTCTGATCATGAAAATTAAAATAAAGAAATACATTAAGATATAGTTACTAAAATATAGACTTAGATTATTTAACTATCTGAATATCTCCTGGGGAAAAAAATCTCAATCTACTAAAAGATAGTATGTATTCTATTTTTTAGATTCCTTTTCCAAATTCAATTTTTGGGAGGAAAAATAATTATTGAAGAGAACAGCTAATACTTTATGAATTTTAAAATCAAGAAATAATTAGTGTAGTAATGGATTATGTAATTGTGTAGCAAAAATGGAAATTTTAGAAAAAGAAACTACATTACTTTATGTTTGTAATAGCTAACAGAGAGAATGATGCCAAGTCCAAGAGTTTCATGGCTTTTAGGAACTTGAGAAATTTGGTTTAAACAATTCAGATAGTTTTATTCTATATCTACTAGAGGCCTGGTGCACGAAATTCAGGCATGGGTGTGTGCGTGTGTTCCTCAGCCCAGCCTGCACCCTCTCCAATCTGGGTCATCCCTCTCACAATCCAGGACTGCTGGCTCTCAACCGCTCGTCTGCCTGCCTGCCTGATTGCCCCTAACTGCTTCTTGCCTGCCAGCCTGATCACCTCCTAACCACTTCCCTGCCAGACTGATTGATGCCTAACTGCTCTCCTGCTGGCCTGTTTGCACCTAAATGCCCTCCCCTGCTGGTCTGGTTGCCCCTAACTGCCCTCCACTGCAGGCCTGATCACCCCTACCTGCCTTCCCCTGCTGGCCTGGTCACCCCTAACTGCCCTCCCCTGCAGGCCTGATCCCCCTGCAACTGCCCTGCCCTGCAGACCTGGTCCCCCCAACTTCCTTCCCCTGCTGGCTGTTTGCTCCCAACTGCCCTCCCCTGCTGACCTGGTTGCCTCTAACTGCCCTCCCCTGCTGGCCATCTTGTGGTAGCCATCTTGTGTCCACATGGGGGTGGGCATTTTGTGTATTGTAGTGATGGTCAATTTGCATATTACCTCTTTATTAGCTAGGATAATAACAAGCATCTCAAATAGGAAGAAAATGGGAAATAAAAATAAATTCACACTTAAAGCACAAACATGTGAAAATTTTAAATTTATTAACCTATATATTTTTAGTTGAACTATAATATATATGCAGAAAAATGCATAAAACCTAGATATATAGTTTGATGAGTTTTCTCTCTTTACTTTTGTTGTTTTGATCTTGTCAAGCTATTTTTATCTGAGTTTTATTATAGGAATTCAATATCCACAAAATATAAAAAAATCTATAACACAACAAAAAGACAAACAAAAATGGGCAAGAGACTTCATTAGACATTTCTCCAAAGAAAATATATAATTGGCCAATGAAAAAATGCTTATCATACATCATTAAGGAAATAAGGGAATCAAAACCACAATAAAGTCTTACTTCAATATCCACTTGATGGCTATAACAAAATGAACAACAACAACTACCAAAAGACAGTGGTCAAGAATGTAGAGAATATTATGCACGTTTAATTCATGAAGAAAAAGAAAGAAGATTATTTGAGGTTCTAGATCAGAGGATTCTGCAGCCCAAATCTGGCCCAAAGCACAACTTTTATCAAGTATGGTCAATTATTTATCCCTGATACACCACAGTTTATGTCAGCAAATGCTTCAAGCAAAAATGGACAAGAAAGAAACTTTTAAATAAAGGTCCCCCTCTGTGTCAACCATCCTTTTAAAATTGTGGGTTCTTACATCTTTGGAAACTCTAATAATGCAAATAGATTTCACCCTAGCTTTTTCAGTTCTTCTTGCATATAGCGTCATCTTAACTAATAAAAGCGTAATATTGAAATTAACCATTTCTCCGAGACAGGATAAGCCATGCCCACGAGCCAATCAGAGCGACTGTATGCAAATTAGCCCAGCCAACATGGAGGCCGCCACTCACAGACCTGAGTAAACAGCAGCTTCCATTGCAGCAGGAGTGAAAGTGAAACTGCGCCCGTTCCGATTAAACTGACTGTAGCAAAACACAAGTTTGCAACATAATAACAATCATAGAATCCTCGGGAGCTGAAGGAAACATTGTCTCATTATAAACACCGCGAGGTGAAGCACAGAGGAGGCTTCTTTAATAGGCCGGCTTAAAGGAACAGTGTATCAATTATAGAAGATAAACAAACCCCTGAAACCTGCATCCAGCCAGCCTTGCTGGGACATTGGGTCAATGGGAGCTGTGGGCAGCCTTAAAGCCTGAAAGCGCCAATCAGCCCGTCACCCATGCTGGCCACAACCCAATGGGGTAAGGGATGTTCCTGGGGGTCTTGGCCAGCCTGGAGACAGCCATCAGCCCCTCACCCAGGCTGGTCAGGCACGCCAGCAGGTGGACATCCCCAGAGGGGTCCCAGACTGTGTGAGGGCACAGGCCGGGCTGAGGGACCTCCCGAGTGCACAGAGAAGCTGCAGGGCGGATCAGCGCAGGACCCAGGAATCGTGAGTGGGAAAGAGGCAGCAGGTTTGGCGGCCTGCTTGGCGGCTGCCCAGGCCCTTTGTGGGGCACTGGGGAGCGAGAAAGAGGCGGCGGGAGGTCTCGGCCTGCTTGGCGGCTGCCCAAGCCCTTTGCAGGGCACCGGGGAGCAGAAAATCAAGGCAGCAGGGTACCAGTGAGTGGGAAAGAGGCAGTGGGGGTGTCTTGGCCTGCTTGGCAGCTCCCCAGGCCCTTTGGGGGGCACTGGGGAGTGGAAAAGCAAGCTCTTCGGGGCTCGGGGCCTGCTTGGCGGCTCCGCAGGTCCCTTCTGGGATCAGGGAGCAGAGAAAGGCTGGTTTGATCACGAGGCGGAGTTTTCCCTGCTTTCTGGTGGCTAGAGGAAGATGGGCAGTAGGCAAGCTTGGGAGGCAGGCAGCACCAAGCCCTGGCCACAGCTCAAAAAAGAGAACAACATGCAGGGGAGGGCAAGAGTTTGAGAGGGAGTGCCTGCTCCAGGCCTGGGGGCAGGCCCCCAGCAGATAGACACACACAGGAGGGCTGCTCCGAGCCTCAGATGCGGCTGGGGGCAGGTTCCAAGTGGCGACACACACACACACACACACACACACACACACACACACACACAAAAGGCACCTGGCAGACTGGGGCCATTATAGGACATCCACTGAGGGTTTCCAGACTATGAGAGGGGGCAGGCTGGGCTGAGGGACCCCCCCTCCATCCCCCTTCCCCCGTGCACAAATTTCGTGCACCGGGCCCCTAGTTTTTTTTATAATCTAGTCCAAGGCTAATAGAATGTGAAGCCCCATGTTCCCTTTTGTTGTTATATTTATTCTTTATTTTTACTGTGCAATGTATGTTAGAATAATTAAATATAGACTATAAGAACTGTCACCACCCTAGCCAGTTTGGTTCAGTGGATAGAGCATCAGCTTGCTTGTGGACCAAAGGGTCCCAGTTTCAATTCCGGACAAGGGCATGTACCTTGGTTGCAGGCACATCCCCAGTAGGGAGTGTGCAGGAGGCAGCTGATTGATGTTTCTCTCTCATCGATGTTTCTAACTCTCTATCCGTCTCCCTTCCTCTCTGTAAAAAATCAATAAAATATATTTTTAAAAAAAGAATTGTCACCAAAAAAGTTATTCTAAGAATGAGCTGGCGAACAAAAGTGCTATATAATAACTTGTAGAAAATAACTTCATTCTAAGTAGTTATATAGAACTAGTGGCCCAGTGCATGAAATTCATGCACAGGGATTGGGTCTAAACTGGTGTCTGACATCTTCTCACAATCTGTGACTGCTGGCTCCTAACCACTCACCTGCCAGCCTGATCATCCCTAACTGCCCTCCCCTCCTGGCATGATCTTGTCCCCAACTTCCCTCCCCTGCCGGCTTGATCTCACCCCCAACTTCCCTCCCCTGCCAGCCTGATCATGCCTAACTGCTTATGCCTTGACCCCCAGCACCATGACTTTGTGTGGAGGGAAGTTGGACATCTGGAAGATGGCCAGTCGACCCAGTCTAATTAGTATAGATAAGTATATAATGATCATTTCATGCTACATAATGAAAGGGTAATATGCAAATTGACCCTAACAGCAGAATGACTGGGAATGACTGGTCACTTTGACACACACTGACCACCAGGGGGCAGATGCTCAATGCAGGAGCTGCTCTCTGGTGGTCAGAGCACTCCCACAGGGGGAGCTATGCTCAGCCACAAGCCAGGCTGACAGCTGCCAGCACAGTGTTGGTGGCGGGAGCCTTTCCTGCCTCCTCAATAGCACTAAGGATGTCCGACTGTAGCTTAGGCCTGCTCCGCACTGGCAAGTGGACATCCCCAGAGAGCTCCCGGGCTGCCAGAGGGATGTTTGACTGCCATCTTAGGCTCAATCCCCCAGGGAGTAGGCCTAAGCCATCAGGTGGACATCCCCTGAGGGGTCCTAGACTGCGAGAGGGCACAGGGTGGGCTGAGGGACCCCCCCAAGTGCACAAAATTTTGTGTACCGGCCCTCTAGTATATCATAATATATAGTATTCTAATTTTCAGATGAGGAAAATGAAGGTGAGAAGTAAGTGACCTTTCAAATTCACATAATATGTAATATCAGAGGTAAGTCCACAGAAAAAGTGATTTATAGTGCTTATTTTGAGTGGTGTGTGCAGATTGCTATTGATGCTACTGACTATGTCATATTTCAGTAATTTTTACCTTTGTTTTATACATCCTACCAGATTGGAAGCATTGCCATATATATATTTTTTTTTTAATTTTTCACTTTTTAATTTTCTCATCACAATGGTCCTCTGTTTTGCTCAATTAATTTGTGAATAAACACATGACCAAATACATGGATGGATGTTGAACAGGCTAAAACTGCAAGGGAGCAGCAAAACCACTGTCCACAACATTAAATTTAGGAATTAGGATGAGTAAGTAAACCTAGCAGCCTCTGTTACATTTTATAGATTATATATATATAATTTAGAACACATGTATAATAATAATATACAACAATATGTATAAAAAAGGAGAATATAGGGAAGTCCCGAACTCTGGATGCTGTCATTCCATTTTGTAATAGTTTAACCTGATACATTTAAAAATATATAAGAAAGATTTTTTATATAACATGAATTTAAGACATTTAATGTGCACCTGAATTTTGGCTGTTCTAAATATATATTCATTTAAC
>PVJC01008316.1:0-48890 GCA_004026665.1 Murina feae | reverse complement strand
AACCTGCCTGCCTGCCCTAACTACTCTGCCTGCCTGTCTGATCCCCCTAACTGCCCTCCCCTGTTGGCCCGGTCACCCCTATTAACTTTCTTTTTTAATCTTATCCTCTTCACGCACAATTGTATTTGACTTCCTTATTGGCTTCTTCCTCTCACACAATTTTTTCTCCTTTATGTAACACTTTTCCTACTGACTCATCATTTATAAACTTTACTTTCCTCCTTATCTCCTACTTCTGTTCCATCATCATTCTTCCCATTTTTCTACTACCTTCCTTCCCTTTCTACATTCCTTCTCTTCTTTATCTTTACCCCTGCCCACCCTCCCTTTTTCCTTCCTTCCCATCTTAATTTTTTTCTTCACTTCCTCCTTCTGACCTGCTTTGCTCCCACCCTCATTCCTTCCTTCTTCCCATTCTCCTTTTAAGCTCTACCAGCTCCCCCTTTATAACTTTTCTTCCCTCCCTCTTTTTCTCTCATCCTACCTTTGCCATACATTCTTCTCTACTTACTGCCACTGTTTTAATACCTATCTACCTGCGTAATTATCCACTATCATTTACCTTTTTTTCTTTTCTGACTTCTACTTTTAAAATCTGTCCCTAGTACACAACTATACTTGGTTTTCATTATAGGCCCTACAGTTCACTCATACATCCTCTTTTTTTAACTCTGCTGTCCACTGACTCTTTTATAAAGTTCTTCCCTCCATCCTATTCCACCCCTCCCCCACCTGGTTACTTCCCCCCAAACTCTTTCGGGCTGCTGCTCCCTCCACCCGCCCCCTGCCCATCTCTCTGTCTCCTGGCTCCCACGGGTTCACCCCAGCTCTGAAGGGAGACCAGGGTCTCTCACAGGAGACCCCTGCCCCTGTGGCAGAGAAAATGGAGCCAGCGAGAGAGTGGGCCCAGGAGGGGGTGTGTGTGAGAGAGAGAGAGAGAGGGAGAAGCCCTCCTTCCCTCATTAAAGCTTCCATAGGGAGGGGGAATTAGCCCCTAGCTCAGGGCTCAGCCCCAGCCAGGTGGCAGCTGCTCATGCAGCCCCAGCACTGCAGCTGCAAAGCAGGAGCACCTCCACCCCTGGACCATCCACCCCTCCGTTCAGGGACCCATCAATGGCACAGCTTCTGTCTCCCCTGGACCGCAGTGTGGGCTCACTTCTCCTGTCCCACGGCTGCAGCCTGAATCCCAGGGCACATGGAAGCTTAGCCATCTGCCCTGCTGGGCCGCGGTGTGCGGCTTCTCCCGGGGATGCGGCTTCTGCTATCTTGGCTGGGCTAATTTGCATACAGTCTCTCTGATTGGCTGGTGGGCGTGGCTTAGGCATCCCAAAGAAACGGTCAATTTCAATATTACGCTTTTATTAGAGTACATGAGATGGTTTTGCTAAGAGGAGAAGACCCTTACTACATTGCTGGTGCTAGTAACGTGTACCTCCTGTCAGTCTGCCTGATGCCCTTGGCCTTCCCCATGAAGGATGGCGTGTCCTCTGCATGAAATGCTACCAAGGACAGTTTGTGAGGAGGCTGTACCCTAAGCAAGAAACCTCAAAAGATATTAGCAATGAATTAACCTGTGGGCTAGGCTTGAGAACACATACCCTTGATCCCATTATTCCCACAAAGAGAGCGAGTCCTCCCGTGAACTGTGGTTCACCCCGTGCGTCCAGTGAGGGCACCTCGCAATTTGTGCTCTAAGATCCCTCCTCACAGAGAGACCTGGGATTTTCGAGAATCCTTGGGTTCTACTGAAAAGGGTAGAAGGAAAAACAGGACATGTGGGGGCAGGGGAAAGGCTTTGAGAGGGTCAGGGTTAAAAAGCCTCCCAACAGCTGGGAGACTGCTGGCTAAGGACTATTTGCAATCACAGTCTGTTCTTCTGCCCATTGTTTTTCAAATGATTAATCTGTTAATTTGCAGATTCAGAGCAGGTCGGTGGGAAGTAAAACCTGACTGGTGGGGCTGTGTCCTCTGACACTGGATGAGACTATAAAGGACATGCCCTAAAGACAGGGTTTTCCAATATCATTTCATGCAACACAGACAGACAGACAAGCACATAAACTCATTTTATTTCCATGGCTAGCGATGCTTGTTGTTGTACAATGGAAACAAATGCAACTCTTCTTTTCCCTGGTACGTCCACTTTTTCATTTGCATTTCATTTTTCAATTACAGTTTACATTCAATATTCTTGTGTATTAGTGTACAGGAACCATATTACTACTGCTGGTAACCCGGACTGATGGGGTCCTAGCCTCGTGTTATGTTTACCATCTGTGTTTGCCATCATTCACCTTGGTCCAGTTCCCCGGGCGTTCTGGGTTGCTTGATCAATATCACAGGGATAACAATCATTTCTTACCATGGAGTTGTGAGTGTTCAGTGAGAATGCGTATTTCAAGCTGTTGGGATATGGCCAGGAAAATAAGAAGTGCTGAATTAATTTCTACTACTGTCACAGTGAACCACTAGATTGCGTGTCAGTGGAGCCCATGGAATTGGCTGGTCTCTGGGGGTTTCCTTTCCCCCTCACTGATGTGCTCAGCCTGACTTTCCATGAGGCAGAGTCTTTGTCTCCGTATGAAGACATTGAATAGATGTGTTTCCCATAAAAAGGTCAGCAAGCGGTTCACACAGCATTTGGGGACTGTTAGTTACCTGCAGTTATGGAAGCCGTTGCTCCCCAGTTTTCAATAGTTACTGTACAGCGGAGTGTGGAAAAGGTGTTCAGCTTCAGTAAATCACAGATACCACTTACACACACAAGCACGGTGCCCGCTGCATCTGGGAACATCCCTACACATGTCTATTAGGGTCCCATACACTGGGATGAAAGCCGTTCGTGTAATTAGATTTGAAGGTAGTCCTTGCAGAGGCTCCGCAGAGGGAAGTCCGATGGTGGCTTACTTTGGGGAGAAATCTGCATTGTGACCAGAGAACCGTTAGATTCAAACATTGCGATATCATCAAACAACCCAACCCATGTGCACAATTCAATTCAGTTGTCTTAGGGAGCAGGGAGGAGCAACCCCTAACCCCAGAGCAGCTCCTATAAGTGTCAGGCCCAGATTGAAGCAGCAATTGGCATAACCAGGACCGGTTCCTATAAAGGGTGCACCAGCAGAGCCTTCCTGAGTCTATCCCACTCCAGCAATTGTCAAAAGGCATTAGCACCCGAAAGTCATAGTTGCCCTTGGTCTTGATAAGGGTCTTCTATGAACATAACAGCGTCACGTGGAGAGCTAGTGAATGAAGCAGCGGCAGGCATCTTTACTTCTGGCTGAGTGCCAGAGTGAGAGGCTCCTGCGGGAATCCTGCCGCCCCTAAGGATCAGGGACGGGTCAGTCCGTTGGTGGGACCTCTGTTACCCTCAGAGTCCAGGATGGTGTGGTATGGCTGTGTTGACTGCGGGAGCACTGAGCTTGGCTAACAGGACATTCTTTATTTTGGGAACACCAGTTAGGAATGATAGTTCCCTGTTCCTCTCCAACCTCATGTCAGAAAGGTGATACACCCCAAATAGAGATTCATAATTTTAGGGTAGATGGACGTTGAAAGAAAAGGAGTTACCGTTAAATGTCCTCATATAACTGAGGAAACTGGATCCCAAAAGAATAAGCTCTTTGCCTAAGAAAGAACCGTCATCTGATGGAACGGACTGGACTTGATGCCGGTGTCCTGTTTCCCAGGCCAGGCATGAAAACTTCGAGGCTCCTTCCATATTCCTCATCGATTTTTCTTCCTTTCTTATCATTCAAGGCTGCATTTGCTGGGCATCACCATCTATAAGAAATTGGACAGCAGGGATTTTTTCTACTCCCCACCCTGCATCCCAGCATTTGAGAGCATTCTTGTTTCTGCCATCAGATGTTCAACAGAAGAGTTTCCTGGGGCCTGAGCAGGATGACTGCCCTGAGCGGCACGGCATTGCCCCCCTTCCCTCTGCCCTTTGCTGGCATCATGAGAATGGCCCTGACTTCTTCAGCAGAAGCTGTTCCACTTAGCTGTTCCATAGATAACACCTAGAAACCATCCTTGTGCTTCAAGTTACTCATCATCGCGCTGAAAAAGACCTAGGCAGGCTTGTTTCCTTTCTGAAATGTATTTGCTAATCGCTTCTTTTTACATAATATATATTAAATTTATTTATGAAGGGATCAAGGGAGGGACAGAAACATTGATGAGAGAGAATCATTGATCATCTGCTTCCTGCACACCCCACACGGGGGATGGAGCCTGCAACCCGGGCATGTGCCCTGCCTGGAAATCAAACTGTGACTTCCTGGTTCATAGGTTGACACTTAATCACTGAGCCACACTTGCATGTTACCTGGTTGCACCACTGGGGTCTGTTTCTAACTCAGCCTGAGTCTCTGAGAATTGCCACCTAGCCCCATCCATGACTGCTCTTCTTTAAATGTTTTTAAAAATAAGCTATCATTAAAGTTTTAATATATTTCAAGCAAAAAGAACATGAATAAATGTCTGGTATAGATCTAAATTTAACATTTCCTTTGACATATTTAATTTCTAACTTTTAAAGATAACTTTTAAAACAGAGCATAGTGGTTCCATTGGTCCCATCCTTTTCCCTCCATAAACACAAAAAATCTGACTGGCATTTTGTGTATATTCTGTACATTCATTTATCTTATTAATATATCCTATATAATAAAAGGCTAATATGCAAATTGACCCTAACAGCAGAACGACTGGGAATGACAGATCACTATGACACACACCACTAGTGGGCAGATACTCAATGCAGGAGCCCCCTGGTGGTTATTGCGTTCCCACAGCAGGAGCTCTGCTCAGCCACAAGCCAGGCTGCCAGCTGCCAGCATAGCGGTGGTGGTGGGAGCCTCTCCCGCCTCCTCAGCAGCGCTAAGGATGTCTGGCTGCAGCCTTAGGTCTGCTCCCTGATGGCAAGTGGACATCCCCCGAGGGCTTCCAGGCTGCCAGAGGGATCCCAAACTACGAGAGGGCACAGGCCAGGCTGAGGGACCACCCCCTCCCCACCCCCGAGTGCACAAATTTTTGTGCACTGGGCCCCTAGAGTGTGTGTGTTTAAACACACACACACACACACACACACACACACACACACACACACACTAGGGGCCCGGTGCACAAAAATATGTATATATGTATATGTATATGTATATGTATATGTATATGTATATGTATCTAGACTAATAAAAGCATAATATTGAAATTGACCGTTTCTCTGGGATGCCTAAGCCATGCCCACCAGCCAATCAGCGGCTGTATGCAAATTAACTCAGCAAAGATGGAGGCCGGCAGCCCTGGAGGTGGGTGCTGGGCAGGCGGCCAGGTGGCAGGGCGGTGGTGGGCCCTGGGGTAGGCAGGGCAGGCAGGGCGGTGCCCTCTCACAGGGACTCTTTTTTGCTTAACTACTCTTTAAGAGTTTTATAAAACCAAGAAACCTGCCCACAGGCCACAGGAGCTTCTGCCGAGAGGACAGTGGCAGTCCCGGGGTTAGAGGGCACCTTGCTGCAGAATCCACCAGAAGTTTCTTAAAGGGCCTTTCGAAGGCTGAAGCAGGAACAGAACTGCTGGGTCTGAACCTTACGTTTCTGTTGCGTGTCCATGTGGTGTGCACATCACAGCTGGCACGGAGCTGCCTGCGTTTAGTTCAAACACAAACCGCATCCAGGAACATCTTCTCTGAGAAGCGATCTGAGAGCCGCGGCATCAGAGACAGCAGCCGTGTTGCTAGTGCTGGAGGATGACGAGCAAGTAGACTGGGAAGTCCTGGGCTCCCTGGGATCCCCATCTCCACCGACTAATAGGAGAATCTGCTTCCAGATTAACTCAGGACACCTCCTTCCACTCTCCGAGGAGCGCATTAGCGATACATACTCACGATGCAGCACGAGGTCGCGGACGCAAGTGTCCACTGCCTGGCAGCCTAAATCCTCTGATGCAGCCTGGCAGCTTTGAACTTGGACACCCGCTTGGTAACCTCTGACCCTTCTGACAGGACTTCACTCCGCTCAGGGATCGTGGGCGGCACAGGGTGGGCCGCAGCTGGGTGCGGGGCAAGGCAGGGCAGGTGGCGGGCGGCAAGGTGGGCTGGGTCCCAGACTGTGAGAGGGAACAGGCTGGACTGAGGGACCCCCCCACCCCAGTGCACAATATATTGTGCACCGGGTATATATATATATATATATATATATATATATATATATATATATATATAGTTTTGCAATTAATGCCAATAGATGAAACTTCAGTTTACTACCTACTATGAATACAGCATTTATTACATGAACATATCAATACTTAATTTTTTCTACTCATTATGCTGAAGGGTGCTAAAATTTACTCCAATTAAAATGTTTTAATAAAAAAATATTAAATGATTAAGCAAAGGAAAAAAAACCCTCATAGATTCAGATAACAATATGGTGAAGACCAGAGGAAAGGGGTCGGGGAGGTAAAGGGGGGATAAATGGTGATGGAAGGAGACTTGTCTTGGATTGATAAACACACAATACAATATACAGATATTATATACATATACACACACATTATAGAATTGTATACCTGAAACCTATATAATTGTATTAATTAATATCACCCCAATAAAATCAATAAAAATATTTTAATAAATGTTTTCTTCAGGTCTCATGAGTACTTGCATGAGACTTTCTTGAACACATCAGCGAGTGAGCACCCTCATGAGGAAATTTCTCCTGCTCCCAGCCAGATTTTGTCAGATTGTTCTTCAAAATAGTTGCAGTAATTTACTCACCAGCCACCGTGAGACAAGTACTTTTTTTGCTAGAAACTCTCAGCAACATTTGTTATTTGCAACTTTTTTTTTTTAACCAATCTGATGGACATAAAATACTGATTCATTGTTTGAATTTGCATTTTATGGGTTGCTACTAAAATGAACATCTGTTCACATGTTTGTTACCCATTTGGGTTTCACTTCTGTAGTATGTTTGCTTATGTCCTCTATGGTTTTCAGCTGAAATGTTTGCCTTTTTCTTACTGCTTTTTAGTGGTTCTTTATATGTTCTGGATACTTGTTCTGTGTTTATGATAGACACAGAAAATATTTATTCTGAGTCTATGGCTTCCATTTTCATTTGTTAATGGTATACATTGATGGCCTCTGAGCATTTTGATTGCTTATGTATACACAAATGGACCAATATTTCCCCCCTTTGGTTTGTACATACTTGTTTTATTTACGAAAATTGACACTGGTTAATAAAATTGCGTAGGTTTCAGGTGTAGAATTCTATAATGCATCATCTGTATACTGCATGTTCACTACCCCAGGTTCAGTCTCCTTCCATTACCATTTGCGCCCCCCCCACCCCCATAATCTTCTAATCCAATGTGTAGAAGTTCCTATGGCGGCGTTTTTAAAAATCATAAAATACTGCCTTTCTCATTTAGATATTTAACCCACCTAGAATTTATGTATTTACATTGTGAAGCAAGGTTCTTATTGTATTGTGTGAGTGAGTTATTCCTTCTGCATCATTTATTAAATATTTAATTGCTAACTTGTACTGTTTCCCCTATCACTTAGCAATTGTCCACATATGTATTATTGTGTATCTGGGCTTTATTCTTATTCCATGTTCATATCTCCAAACTTGAAAAATACAACCCTCTCTTAATTAACTTCCCTTCCAATTTCCCCAAGTAGGATGCACTCCCTGTGCAGTCAGAGCCCCATCAGCTTTATTCAGTGATTTATTATAAGCACTTAGCACAACGTCTGGCCCTGGCATTGTCTTCAGTCAGCATCTGTAAGATGACTGGGTTTAGCTGTGTGTATGGTTTCCCTTTCCACCATGTTCTTCAAAACCTGCCAAACCACACTGGGTCCTTTGTTTCTTCATGTAAGCCTTTGTTCAACAGCTGAAATTCTGTGAAAGACATTATGGGTAATTTTATGGGAAACGCATCAGATGTAGAGAAAATTTGGAAGCATCTTTCATTTTCATGTTACTAAGTATCCCCACCCATGAACAAGGACTCTTTCACTATTTTGGTTTCTTTATCCTGATTCATTAAATATTTACATTTTTTTTCCAGAAATATCTTTCACATTTTGTTCTATATGTATTTTGCCAACTAGTTAAATGCTATTTTAAGAATGATTTTTTTATAGGGTCAATTTAATTACCTGTATGATTTATGTAGCAAACTTACTACAATGTTTGTCTCAAATTACTAACACTACTTAGTATCGAGTGTGTGAAGATTTTCCTGGATTTTCTATGTAGACAATCATATTGTAAGTCAAAATGATATGTGTGCTTATCTTTCAAATGTTTTATTCTCATTTTACTGTTTGTATTAACACATGCAGCACAGTGTCAAATAGACCTTAAAGGGAATGGTTATAATGTCAACATTATGATTTAATCTTTGCTATATTCCTTTTATCTAACCTCTTTTTTGTAAGTAAGTTGATTTTTAAATTTATTGGGATGACATCTATAATAACAAGAGCTAATATGCTAATTAGACTGGACATCCTTCCGGATGACCGTCCAGATGACCTTTGAG
The DNA here is from genome assembly GCA_004026665.1 of Murina feae. Lineage (NCBI taxonomy): Eukaryota > Metazoa > Chordata > Mammalia > Chiroptera > Vespertilionidae > Murina > Murina feae. The sequence continues at coordinate 40,328 of PVJC01008316.1, read as the reverse complement.
ACCATGCCTGGATCCAAGGTACCTGCTGGAGGCCACAGGGAAACCTGGGTACCCAGTGCCAGAGGGAAACCAGTTCTGGCAGCTGGGGGAAGAAAGGCCTTCTCTTGCAGGAATTTTGTGCATCAGGCCTCTAGTTGGTTAATAAGATCATATAGGTATCAAGTGTAGGTTTCTATGATACATGATCTGTACATTGCATGGTGTGCCCACCACTCAAAATCAAGTCATCTTTGTCACCATAACTTCTTGACTCTGATACTTAACAATTTTCAGAGTTTCTTCTTTTATAAACATTAATAGCTGCACTTTTCTTCTAAGCACTGCTTATATTTCTTAAGTCTTCACACATTATGTTTTGATTAGTAGTACTAAATTATTTCTAATTATTTCGTGCATTCTGAATTTTTTAACTACAAGTTACCTAGAATAGTGTCATTGTATTTTTTTAATAGATGGTCTTTTTTTTGTGAACTTTGGGTAAGAGTGATAAAAAGCTACAGTTCAGAATGCATGAATGGAACATGAACTTACATAGGGATGTGACATTCAAATATATGCAGCCTAGGCGGAGTCTTCAACTTCCTGCCCTCCGGTGACAGTGGGCAAGTGTTCCTCCTGAGTGCAACCCTTTACATCATGTGTCTCCCTTTAAGAGTCCTAGTGAATTCCTCCTTGTGAACTCTCCATGACTCACATCCAAAAACTCTTGACTCTTGCATGTGTGGATCTTATCTGAAAGATGCAGATTATCTCTGGAAGAAATCATGGAGCTGTAACTCTACCCAGTGCAGCCATAGTGTCCACCCAGGGGCAGGTCGCTGTGGTTCTTGGTTCTCTCTTCATTGTGGCTTCTTGAGGCAGACCTCTGTGCTGTGCATTTGAGATGGTGTGTGTTGCATGTTAATTTACGGTTTCGAAGTGTCTGTTGTAAAAGCTTTTCTGCTTCTTCCTGTAACTACATTGCTGGGCTCCAGTGTCTGCTGCTCTGGTTTTGTTCCCAAGTGCCTTGCTATTCATGGTAGAGCTTCCAAGCCCAGCCTTGCCTGCCTGCCATAGGCAGCCGTGCTTTGCTGGCTCCAGACCTGTGACATAAAGAAAGAAAAAAAGACTGAGTGGAGGGAAGGAGGGGAGTATCAGAGAGACCTGAATTTGAACAGAGCTACCTGGGGTCAAGCAGAGCCTTCAACTCTCCATTGCTTCTATGTTGCGACTCTTGTTTAGCATCTTAAAATGTGTAAATGCTTGGGGACAGGTCCTGGGTGGTTTAAGCAAGGTGACTTACTCCCCAGTCAGAATTATAAAACTCAGTTTGAGAACAGATATTTGAAAAAAAAATTTTTTTATTGGATGACATTTTCTTAGGATGACTATTTAACGCAATTGTTGTTAGCTCTAGGAAACTACCTAACCTTGGGGGAAAGACCCTTAAAATAGCCACGATTTTTGAAAGCCAGATGGAGAAGAAAGCAGACTTGATTGCTCTATATGGAACTAAATTAAAAAAGGATGTTTTCAGCAGTTAACTACAAAGCTAGATTCTAAAGAAAAGGGAATCAGAAGAGGACACATTTTTGAAGAGATGAAAATCCTACTGGGAGCTCCACAGGGCGTGGGATTTCTCAGGGGCCAGAATCCATTCCTATTTTCTTGTTTCTAGGCAGTCTTTGGCTCTTGGTGATTTTATGAGGACATGGGGGTTATACTGCTGAGAGGATATTTAAAAATGGGAATAAGCCAGAATGAGCCTGGAGTTTCCGTCCCTCCTGCTTTCCCCCCTCTTCCCTCGTTGTGCATTGCAAATAAGTTATCACCACAAGCCAAACACGCAACTGCAACATCCCCATGCAAGGCTTCATTAAAAATCAAACACGATCCAATTGCTGGCGGTAATCATGACAAGACTTATGATTAACTGCTAAGTCACTCAAAAGAGGGATGGCCTGAGAGAAATAAATAAATGTGCTGGCTGATAATCTCAGGGAAGAAAACACCAAGCAAATAAACAAGCGGAGTCTTGTTAGAGATGTTGCAACAAAATCATGCCTGGGTTAGAAAGAAAGCATTTTTCCAATAAAACCAGAGGACATCTGCTATTACCGGAATTTCCATGAGGTCTTCTTCTGGTCCATTTTTCCATAAAATCAGAGTCAGGGCAGCTGGCTGTGGTCCAACATCTGCCCAATCACCTGGTGGGGCCAGAGGGAACTGGGGTCAGGCTAGGAAAAAGGAAGGTCCCCAGGCTCTCCTTGGAATGGGCTGCATGTCCACGAGGCCTTGTAGGTTTTGGGTGGGGCTGAGGCACATGCCTGCCATCACTCCCCCAGGCTAGTTATTATGATGCAGGAGGAATAGTCTTAGGATTTCTCTCAGGCTTCGGTTCCTACTCAGGTTTTCAGTCTGTCAGCGTGAAGGCATGAGGTCTTAAAGCATAATTGCAAATTATGATGAAGAGATCCAGGAAAATGTGAAAATGTAGCAGCATATGCCACAAATTACAGGTGTGTGCTTGTTTCTTTCATTTCATTTTTCCCCCCAAATATCAAAATGATGACAGAAAGTCACTACGCTTAACAAACAAAAATGACAAAGGGCACGTGTTTCTCAACTCATCCTTTTCTACTCTCCTCTTCTTCTCTTGCCTTAGAATCCAGAAATTAGGCACATCTTAGATCTCAACCCGTAGGGCTAAGACGGAGTGTCCTCCCTTTCCATTCTAGTAGGTGAACATAAAGTGTTTACCTCTTTCAGTGAAACTGGGAGGACTTTTTTCAGGATGTAAGCCATGGTCTCTCATGGCAAAAGGACACTATGGAGATGCCCCCAGCTGTCCAGCAAGGTGGCTTTGATGTTACACAGTGGGGGGAATTAGGCCCTGCCTTTCCAGTGCAATTCACCTACCCCACTGAGTACAGTGCCTGGCAGACTTAGGAGTGGCAGAAATGAAAGATGAATTGTTTGACTTTATCAGTGCTTGGAATGGAACTGAGGACCCAGTACTTTGATTCCCAATCAGTAATCTGCTTCCTGGTATCATCTCCCAACACCTGGCATTCTGCTCACCCATCCTTCTGCTTGCGAAGGGGAGGCACATGGAAGAAAAGCATCTGTTTTTCAGTCGCTTATGTGGAACTAGTAACTTGGGAAACTGTCCCCTGTTTGATTTCCCTTTAGGGAAATCACATTCTAAAGACTGCAGTCTACCGCAGGCATTGTTTCTCTCTCCTTAAATGATAGACGATCGAGATGGGAGTGGGTAAAGGGGCACAGCAAAAAAGAAAACCAATGACAACGGTGACCAGAGCAAAATAACCATCATCTATTGGCTTAGCTTCATTTAAGATCCAATAGATTTGACTTTGGGTGATGGGCACATGATGAAATAGACAGATCTTGTAATGTAGAAACCCACACCTGAAACCTATATAATCATGTTGACCAGTGTCACCCTAATAAATTTAATAAGATATGATCCAATAGCAAGGATTGTAGACAAGTGAAAAGATACTTCTGTCTTCTCTTATTTTTCTTAATTCAAAGTAGGCAATTTTTTTCCTGATTTTTCTTCCTTCTCCTCCCCACCCCACCCAGTCTTCAGTCTATAGCATTTAACTATCTAGATAATACCAAAGAATGCCAACCATTATATATGCCAAACATTTCCACCCAAATCCTGCACCAGGTTCATAAAGAATATGCTGGAAAGGGCAACCCCATTACACAACCTGCCTGCTCTGTTGGTCACTGCTAAGTAGCTGAGAAGTATTTTCATAAAAATCTTGGTATTACCTACAAACACAATATTATATTAGTTTTAGGTTTACACCCCAGAGATTAGACATTATGTAACTTACTAAGCGATCATCCCAATAAATCTTGTATCCATCTGGCAATTTTATGGGAGCTCCTTTGTAGGTAACCAACTACTCTTCTCTCGCTGCTTTTAGGATTGTGTCTTTGTCTTTAAACTGTTGCATTTTAATACTGATGTGACTTGGTGTGGGCCTCTTTGGGTTCCTTTTGTTTGGGGTTCTCTGCACTTCCTGGACTTGTGTCCCCTTCAGAAATAAGCAACAAATCATTCTTAACTTTAGAAGGGATATTTTTATGTGCCCAAACCACAGGACTTCTAGAAGCTCCACTGAAGTAAAGGTACCTGCATTGCTGTGAATTTATTTCCAAGCCTTTGACGTACACAGTTATCTCACCAACCGTCTAGACTAGTTGTTCCTTCTTACTTACTTGATTCACTCTCTTTATTTATTTGAGAACTGATGCTTATAACATTTTCTCTGAGTGCAGCTTCAACTGTATTCCATTTGTTCCATGATAAAGTGTTTTCATTGGTATTATGTTCAATCACTCTGAAGTTCTCATTTCTACTCTTGTTACATTGCATGATTGGATTTTTTAAAAAATTCTCAATAGAACTTTCTGTGTTTTGATTTTGTTATTAATTTCAAGTGTTATTGCATTGCAATCTTTCGAAAAACCTTTATTGAATTTGGGGCCTCTGATGTCTTTTTGTTTTCTTTGTGATTGTTCCCTAAGCACTGAAGAAGACATTATAGCCTCCATATGCAGGGAACAATATGCAAGCGTTTGGCTGCCTGTGCCTGTTCTATGTCTTCCATAGCCTTCTTTCTTTCTGTCTGCTTGATATATTAGTGCATTGATAAAAATGCATTAAAGTTTCCTACTATATTTTCCTATTGATTTCTCCTTCTGTCTCTTAGAATTTCTGTTTCTGAATGTTGCTATTATGGCACTACGTGCGCAGACATTCAGGGCTATTATAAATGTATGGTGAACAGAAATATTTTAGATGCTCTTTATTATTCAGTACTTCTGGCTTGAAAATCAATATTCACAGTGGAGAGTGCTCTGTTTTGGTTTATACTTGTTATATTTCTGTATACTCATTCTTTTTAGAACTTCAGTTTTTTTAGAGCAATTTAGATTTATTACAAAATTGACAGGGAAGTACAGAGATCTCCCATATACTTCCTGCCCCCCACACTGATTGATCTAACAGGTAGTTTTGGTCTTAATTCTGTCATACTATTTTTTGTTTTCTAATTTAAAAGAAAAGGCACAAGAATTTTCATTATGGTCTGATTTCCTTGCTATGGAGTGTGTGTGTGTGTGTGTGTGTGTGTGTGTGTGTAGACAGCAAAGAAAGACAGAGAGGGCACATGAAAATAAGGTGACAGATTTTATGCACACTTTTTCACTTAGCACTATATTTTGCATGTATTTGGGTATATTAAATTTCAGTTATTTTTGAAAGTATGACATTATTTCCTTCATGATATACCAATATATGAGTTATGATAATCTATTTATTTGGGAGAAAAGGTGATTTCCAAATGTTTACTATTATGAATAATACTCTTATATTTAAATCTTGGCCCATATTCTAAGTAGGACCTTATGGCCAATTCCGAAATGTAGAATCAGAACATTGCAGAGTCTGGACATCTTTAAGACTTAATATACGTATCAGCATATTGGTTTCTGGAAATTCTGAAATAATTTCTATTTTTCAATATTAAATATAGCTTCCCTTCTTCTAGCAATGATTTTTCTGTGTGTGTGTGTTTAATCTCTCATGAGTCATCAGTAGAAAATGTGTTTTTTTAGTTTGTTATGGCTGCCATACAAATGAAATAAGTATGGTGGCATTAAAAATGATTTTGTTATCTCTGAGTTCTACAGGCCCCAAATCCAGGCCCCTGTGGCTCAGCTGGTCCTCTGCTCTGGTTTTCACAGGCTGAACCCCAGGGGCTGTGGGGCGTGGTTTCCCTCTGGAGGCTCTGGGAAGGAGTCCAATTCCAAGCTCCTCCAGGGCATAGGGAAAATCCAGTTCCATGTGGTTGCAAGATAGAAGTCTTGGATCACTTGTTGACTGTCAGCTCTCAGCTTTTAGACACCACTCATTTTTTGCCTATGGCCTCTTTCTCCATCTTCAAAGCTAGGAAAGGCAGGTTGCATTCTTGTCTTGCCTCTAGCCCTCTCAGCACTCTCTGTGTCTCTTCTTCTATCCCATCTCTCTGCCTCTGCTGCTTTTCAAGGCCAACATTGGATAATATTTCCTTATTACAGTTTTCAGCTATTTAGACAGAAGAGAAATATTTTTGTAGTTTTGTTGGTTGACTATATAGTTTCTATTTTGGTGAGTAGAAAGCTGTTGTTTTTTATTTTAATTGGGGTTATAATTTTTATTTTATTTTTATATGATAAAATACATTGTTTTAAATAAAATTTGTGTGTATGTGTCTCTGTGCGTTATATAAATTTTAATTTAATGTATCCCGGTTTTATTTTCATGTTTGTTGTGAGGTAAACATCAAATACGATGTTTTCAAATAATGAATTTTCCCAAAATCTTCCATAGACTCACTGATACCTGTTTGACTTTAGTATTTTATCATGCATTTTAATATTCTCTTCCAGAGCTCTCTACCTTGACCATTGACCTGTTTATTTCTTTTTGCAATACCATCATTATACATGGAATGCTATAGTAATATCTGCAATAAAAAAGTTGAGGTGTGGTTGCATGTTCTATCCCAGGTCAGGGCAAATAGCAAATGTGGAAAGCAACAGAACAATGTTTCTCATCTCTCTCTCTCTCTCTCTCTCTCTCTCTCTCTCTCTCTCTCTCTCTCTCCCTCTCCTCGCCCCCCCCCCCCGTGAGGATTTAAAAAAAGTCAAGGTTTTTGGTTAACACTTTTGTTTCAAAATTCATAGGATGCTTTGATTTTAATTTCAGAATTATTCTGAAGAAATTCATTAGAATTTTAATGGAGACTTCAATTAGTCCTCTAAATTAACTTAAGATAATCTTTCCTCCTTACAGTGTGTTTTTTAAAACTGGTCCTTTTATCAATGTGTAAAGGGGTGTGACTTTTCTCTCGCTGTCTCTTCTCATATGTAGTTCCCACACATGATGGTTATTTTGAGGAACTTTGTTCACACTATTGTCATTGGAATTTCTTGCTTTTTTATAAGTCAGTCTGTATTTGGTTTTGACCTGCCACCTTTTAAAATATTTAAATTTCAGCATCATTCTACTGATTTTTTGATATCCTATGTGTGGATTTATATTCCCGTAGAAGGCATTATTAGTTTGATTATTTTGACTCTTGCTTGCTAGTGATTGCATTTGATTTCATAGATTCTTGCTTTCTGATAATTATACCTTTCATTTATTTTTCTTGATTGCTTGCTTATTGCATAAATATTACCTTTTAGTATAGTAAAAAATTAATTTTTGCAACCTTATTAATTATATTGTGATATCATCTGCTATAATTTACTTTGTCTACTTATTGTCAGAAAGTGAATAAAGTCTTGTTAATTTAATATACAACTATGTTTCTATCTTTGTATTCTTACATTTTTAATAATATTTGCTTTACTTTTTAATACTCTTGTCACTTAAACCTCAGTGCTTCATCAATATCCCATTTTCTTTGTATACTACGCTTTTAATGAATATATAATTACCTTTTTTCTCATTTAGTGCTGTTTGGTATGTATGTTATTTTGCATAAAACCAGTAATTATACTTTCGTTTGATTTGAGTAAAATATTTAAACACATTTCCTTAAAAATAAAGTTGATGACTTTAAGACAAGTAACAAAATATAAATATTTCAGATGAATTTTATTTAACTATTTTAAATGCTTCCCACCTATTCAGATACACTAATAATTTTCTAATCTTGTGTTCCTATTTTGATTAAACTTTTAGTTGACTGAGTTATTTCCAATAATTATTTTTAAGAAATATGCATGGTCAGTAATTTCCTTAAAGGCTTTTGAGACTGTTTTACTCTTTCCTTAAAATATCAAAACCAGTGATACTATTATAGAATTTTTGGGTCATCAGACTCTTGTTTCTCTGTAGAAACCATTAGCTCATCATATTTTACAGAAAATGGAAAAACAAAAAAGTTAGATTTTGTTCCTTTGTAGGCTATTTGAGTGAGTGTAGAATTATTTTTATTAACTGATATGGAAGGTTAAGAGGATTTTTTTTTTCTCTCTTCTATAATTTGGTCTAAAGTTTAATGAGCTCTTTTAGTCTGCATATTCATGATTTTTTTTAAGCCTCAGGAGAGATTCTTTAAATTATTTTATCTTTTATTATTGATTCTGTTCTAGTTTTTGTTCTTTAATAATCAGAAATATCTTCGTTAGCTTGAATTTTGTTCTCTATAATTCATCATTTTGTGGATAACATTATTTTTCTTCTGGTCCATATAGTAAATAATTTTTAGAAACCCACAATTAATTTTTTAAAATCTTTAGTACAGTGATATATTGCTCTTGTTCTTCAAGAATATTATCTATAGAACCTATCTTTCTTTTTTTCTTTAGTTCCAATATAATTCATTAAGGTGACATTTACGTAGATCTGTGCTGTGCGATAAGGAAGCCAGTAGTCACATGTGGCCATTCATATTGAAATTAATGTAAAAGTTAAGTTTCTCGTGGTGGTTTCACGAATCAGCCCACGTGTTAAAATTAGACACTTTGTGATTTGCATCTTAGAGGTGGTCATAGAGATCATAGAGACCTTCGAGTCTTCAAAGAAACAACACCAATAGACGATGAGGCCTCAGAAGACTGAGTAGATCTCGCAAAATAAGGCTGTGCTTGATTACCCAGGGTGGATTTGCAGAGGGATAACTGACTCCTGTTTACTTGACACTTATGTGCATTGTAATGTCAGTGTAGAAGCATAAGCAAACTATATTAACGAGATTTTTGTCCAGGTGGTTGGTCTGGGGCCTGGGTGGCCGTGTTTGAGGTCAGTACCATAGATTGGCTTCATTCTACTGCTTAGAGTTATTGATAGTATCCTTAATTAAGAGCTATGTGTGGGAAAACAAATGGATTGGTCCTATAATCCAGGGGCCAACAGACTGTCAGACTTACGGGGAAATTCCTCAGGAGCTGTGGAGTGTGGAAATGAGGGATGGATGTTGCTGGAAGACAGTTTCCCATGGTCGCTTGCATTTTTGTGTGCCTAGCAAATGCAGGTACTGCCTTCCTTTGTTTCCGATGGTTTTAAATGTGCCTCTGCACAAAGGCTGCATCTGCATCTTTTGGCTAATTATAGCAAGATACCAAAAGCTGGGTGGCTGGAAACAGACAGAAATTTAAATGATTCATTATCTTTTCATGGCTAATTCAACCTTAATTTTATACGACTTCTCATAAAGTCCATGATAAATAACTCATGAGCTACACATTTGTATTAGGCGATTCACATGTTGATTTGTATCCACCATCGCATTGAGAACCTCCTGTCACATGAGGTATGTTTGGAGTTTGGAACTCACAGATATTTAGAACATAAAATTGATGTCCTCAGTATTGCTCTCCATGGACTAGGTTACCAACCATTATAATTCAGCCTCAGCAATGTCCCCAAATACATCAGATATTGAGTGTGACTTGGAAAAATTAGGTTTCCAGTCTTCTGTCCTGGGCATAGTTATCTCTGTCTCTAGTTCCTATTAGAGAGGACGATATGACATACCATTTTTAAAGTTCACCTTGCACTCAAATGGAATCTCAGTTCAGGCTGCTATTACTAAGAAAAAGCATGATGGTTTCAGTGCATTCTTAAGAGCTGCTTTCCCCAAGGTTTTTAGAATTTAACATTTATTTTTCATATTTGGGAATGGACAGTTAGTCCCTGAACTTTCTTTCCAGTTAAAAAAGAGAGGACATTTCTCAATGCTAACACTGCAATATTGAGCAGTGCGCTCTGTCAAAACAAATGTAAAAATATCTGGCCACTCTCTTTATAGGTATAGTGGGAAAGAAAGGAGACAAAACCTTTAAATATTTCACATTGTTTCTTAAATATTAAATGATAAAGATAAAATGAGTTATTAAAAAATACAATGCAAACTATTTAAAATAAAATCCCATGATTTGAACACCATTGGGGTCAAATTGGATGTAGGTAATTCCTTGGGCAAAACAAGTGAAGATTGAGAACCTTATCTTTGTGTAAATAATTTCTTTTTCTGAATCCTTGCTCTTGATATTAAGTAATAATAAGAAGAAGAACCTTGGGTGCAGTGGTTCTCAAACACCTGTGTGGTCAGAATGAATTAAGATTTTTTTTTTTAATGATGATTCCTGTACTCTACTTTATTTATTTATTTATTTATTTAAAATATATTTTATTGATTTTTTACAGAGAGAAAGGGAGAGGGATAGACAGTTAGAAACATCGATGAGAGAGAAACATTGATCAGCTGCCTCCTGCACACCCCCTACTGGGGATGTGCCTGCAACCAAGGTACATGCCCTTTACCGGAATTGAACCTGGGGCCCTTCAGTCTGCAGGCCGACGCTCCATCCACTGAGCCAAACCAGCCAGGGCCCTGTACTCTACTTTAAAAGATTTTCTTTTAACACTTGTTTTATTGCTGAAATTGGTTCTCCACAAGTTCTGTTTTTTTCTTGGTTTGAGTCCCTAGTGAGATCCCAACATTCTCAGTTAAGTTGCTGGACAAGGTGGTTACAAATCAATTTAAAAATTTCAAGTATGGATCATTATGATTTTGGAGAACATATGGTGTAGCCATTATGATAGACTTGAACCTGAATGGGCCTCAAACTCATAATGAATCTGCTTTTTCCACCAGCTTTTTCCTGTTGGAATGTCAAGGTTTACATCAGGGGAGTTCATAGAAGCCTGAGCATAGATGAGAAGAGCTGAGAGAGCTCCCTAAAGCAGAGGGGGCTCCCCGCAAGTCCAAGACAACGATCTGCTAAAGAAATGGTCAAAATAGGAGAACTGAGAAAATTACTGCAAGGAACTCGGCACCATCATCAACAAGGTAAAAGCTGCCAGCCTTGGGGGCCAGTTAGGAGAGCTGAGAGGACCCCCTTTGGTCCCCTGACATTCACTGTCTCCACACCCAGCCTTGCAATGGCCTGAGAAGGTCTAGGAGTGACTGAGGGGGATCTCAGTCTTCAGGCCACCTCAGTCACAGCAGATGCTCCCCAAAGGCCGATGTCTGAGGAGCCGGAGAACAGGAGCCACCTCAAGGGCAGAAAAGAATAGTAGAACTGGGGAGCAAAGAGCTGCCTCCCAAATTGGCAGAACTCTCCCAGAGCTGGAGAGAGAGTGGCAGCTCAGCTCTACAGAGAGGGACACATTCTGTCTGATACTCAGCTCCCAAGGCCTGCTGCAGGAAAGAAAGGCTCACACTCAGAACGCTTCTGCAGACAGTGGTAAAGCGAATGCAGGTAAAGCTGCAATGAAACTTAGACCCACATCAGCCTCAGATTAGATTCACGCATCCTCGTGCATGAACAGTCTAACAGAAGAATGGGTAAATATTGAGTAGTAAGTATCATTTTGTTTTCTATTATTCTTCTGAAGACCACATCTAATGTGCAATCAAAAATTATGAGTGTAAAAATGTGGGGAATGTAAGCATCTTTTTTTCCCCTCCTTATTTACAATCGAGTTTATTATGTGAAATGTAAATGAGATCTTTTATGTGCATTTAATATTTCTGAATCAATGAGTTCTTAGCAAGGAAGATGTTTAAAGAGTTGAAATTATCAGTTTAGCATCATAAGAAGGCTGGGCAAAAGATATTGATTTAAAATTAAGGAAGAAATAAAAGACAATTTGGGATGATTCAGAGGAAATTCAGCCATATGTTGCAGGTGGAACCAATTTGGCTCACATAATCAAGGTGGTTGTCTCTGTTTGCCATGTAATATGATTTAGTATATTTTTCTAGAGCCCTATCATGCCATTTGAGAACTGCTTCATCAGTGGGTTTCCCCCTTGAAACATACATGCAAATTGACCCAAATCATCTCTAAGATGTATTAAATCTGGTCCTTTTAGCAAATAAATAAATATCAGAAAATTATATATCAGCAGAGAGGATAATTCAGTTGGCTTAAAGTTGACATCTGATTAATCTTCGTACATTCCGCATCATTGCATTTTATGATATTGATTACATCAGTCTATTCACATGCTCATGAAGCCTTTGAGGATTCTCTGAGTCATAAAGAAACAAAGTATTCTGAAACATAGCACAGATTAGTGCTTTCAAAATTCTAGTCCATAGGGTTACGTACCAGGGGAAAGACTTAGTTAAAAGAAATGAAAATGGCTCATTGTCAAGAAACTTTAGAAAATGCATTCATACACCAAGTGTCTTTATTCCTAGGATCAGATAACTGTTTAACTTTAATTCATTATGTCCCAGACTTCTTTTACCTTGAGAAGCTTTTACTCAAACAGCAACGTTAACTTACGTTTCATGGAAATGTATTTTGGAATCATTAGCAGAGAGTAATTCCTGGAACATAAAGTGTGTTTTGGGAGACAGAGTGATATGGAGGACAAAAGTACAGATCTTGTTGCCAACAGTCTAGCCCTGAGCCAGACTTCCTCCCCTGCTGCCTACAGCAAAGGATTTTCATGTTTAAAGCCCACAGTTTCCTGTTGGTTAGAGGGAGAGTACAGAAAGGCATGCCATTAAATACAAGTTTATGGAAATGGGTTATGACATCTGTGTTTTATGCCATTGGGAATTGTTACCTTGTCCTCAAGTGACCGTTCTATAGACTTTGATCTCAGCATGTTAAGATATAGGCTCACTTTGAGCAAGAAATCAGGATTATTTATTTTATAGTATTTCCATTCCAACTGGAAATAGTCAAATTCAAACCTCTCTAAGAGCACATTTAATATTATTGCAGAAACTTATAATTTTGATAGATCAGAACATTAGAAAATTTATTATTGAGGTTCTTAAATGTCATGCTGGTGGTAAAAACAGTAATAATCACAGTATTAATTTTATAAAAAGAGCACATTTTAAGAAGATTGTTTCTTATAAAGTCTTTCACTGTATCCCAGAAAGTGATGTCACCAAACTCAGAGTCCTTTTCTCTATAAAACACACACTGTTCATTTTACCATATAATTTAATTTCCATTCTGAATAAATGAAATTCTTAAGCAGGAAATATTGCAATCATTAATCTAGCATAATTAAAAAATGATTTCCTTTAAAAGCTACAGTGTGGAATTAATTTTTAAAAGAGAATAACAGATATTCCAAGTCATAATGGGTTTAATATGGATGGAAAATTGATAGTAAGATGTTAGAGGTGCATTTATTTGCAATCCCCAAAGCATATTACAGGTCATTGGTATCAGGGAGAAAAAATTAGCTTTACTCAGTCATTGAAAGAAGTGAAGAAATAGGCAGACTCTTCTTTCTCTTCGTATCTTATTCTTTTGAGCATCTCCAAATAAACAGGAGTCAGAGGTGCTGTTACATTTAGAATCTGACATTCTTGCCAACAAAGGAAAGAACATACTTTGTATTAACAGGAAGTTAGTAAGAGTCTCACATAACAAATAACTGGTGAAGAGAGACCAATGTGAAGAGAAAATTTTGCTGTATCTCCTCAGAAAGTTATAAGGCTCGCTGAATTCATATTTTGTAGTTACATTTGATTTGGTCTAGATTGTTATATTAATTGGGGTACCTAATTAAGCTACACTTCAGTTGTGTTTGTTTGGATATTGCTGATGTATTCATCTAGCCCTATTCTGGACAGAAAGACCACTTTAGTTAAGTTAAGACTATTTGCTAAATTTTCTTAGAGAAAACCTGACATGATGTAAGTTACTTTTCTTCTTAGTTTTTATAATTTTTTATTGATTTGAGAGAGAGAGGAAGAAAGAGAGAGAGAGAGAGAGAGAGAGAGAGAGAGAGACAGAGACAGAGAGAGAGAGAGATTTTGTTGTTCCACTTAATTATGCATTAACTGGTTGATTCTTGCATGTGCCCTGACCTGGGATTGAACCTACAATCTTGGCGTATTGGTACAACACTCCCACCAACTAAGCCATCCCACCAGGGCTTGTCTTTGTATTTAACTCAACAGGCATTATCAGAATCTTACTGTGACGAGAAGAAAGGCATAGAAACGCTACAGCCATCTAGAAGCAACAATTGCATTCTGTAGACATGAGAAGAAACTACGACACAGTCATAAACCACCTTGTGTCAATACTTAATGACGTGCCAAAACAAATTCTACAGGCAGTGATAGCCAACAAACTTCTGAAGGCAGGGATCAATGAAGGCTGAAACAATAACAGAAAGCTTAAATGAAGGAGGTGAGACTGGGTGTTGAGTTATGGTTGGTGTTTGGCTAAAGGAAAAGAGCAAAACGTTTTAAGAAAGACAAAGCTTTGAGATCAAGACAGTGTGAAAGCACACATTGAGGGCCTGTGCCTGGCCGGAGCAGACAGTGTGTACCAAGAAGGAAATGAGGAGATTCTTGGATAGATACGAAGAAGCCAGATTGGGGGAGGGAGGAGGAAGCTCAGCAATGAGTTGGAAAGTTGGGCCAAACAGTGATAAGGAAAATAACGTGGTTTCAGTTAACTCTATGGTCACGTCCCCTACTCACTCTTCCAAAATTAGTTCTCCATCAGAATTTCCTAGAAGACACTGGGAAATTGGGGGGTTACGGAGGGCGAGCAAGCCTGATCTGACTCTTAACTGACAATCCATACAATCATTCAAATTTCACCATTTTCTATGTGAAGGATAATAAGGGGAAAGAGTGAGCAGCACTGCTTTATATTAGCAACAATATCGAGTCAACATCCTGATTTTTTATTCATTCAAGAAATGTTTCCTTTAGAAACCTTTGAAGTGAGGGATCCTCATGCACATGTGATGCCTGATGACCAGGAAGGCCTTTCACTATACCCCTCACCACGGTCACTAACATTTAGGCCTTTCCCTGGGTCCCTATCCTTAGAGCATTTACTTTAGAAAACTTATCAGTATAAATCCTTCCTCTGCCCCTTAAAATATAAATCTTTCTAACACCATTGCCGGTTTCACAGCCCAGGAATGTCTTCCTCAAGAACCAGGGTTTCAGCTGTTTGAAATGTGCTTATCAAGCAGTGCTACACCCCTCGGCACAGTTTGTTGGGAGGTAGGAGCCTAATTCTGCAGGGGCTTCTGGCTTCATGATACTAAATCACCTCCTATCATGAAGATGCCGTCACCTTTGCTTTTCCTTTGAATACATTCAATTAACAAACACAGACAGGCTCTGATCTTCCTCTCATCCAAGCTCCCGAAGACTCTGTAGCCTTTGCTTCAGTGGAGTGGCGTTCAGACTGAGGCTGTTCTCGCTCCCCTCTTGGTGTCGCCTTAAATAAAGTCTCCCTTGCCCACTTAACAGGGTCCATAGCAATTTTTGCTCTGACCTGAAGTTCCCATTGTGCCTTGCATTATAAACCCTGCTCATCAGTGTCTGCTGGTCATGAGCCACAGGTGAGAGACCTCATGCAGTCTACTATGCATCTGGATTATTGCTATGATTATTTTAGAAGAAAAGTTTTACTTGCTGGTTTCTTTATTTCTACTTTTTTCATATAACCACAATTTGTCTTAAAATATACTTTTAGGAGATTGCACGATACACACAAAATAGTTCATAGCAACCGTCATTGGATGTATATTCTTAGATGTCTGTTTGCTGATAATCTTATTGTCAGTAATGCAGTTTATCAATTGCTTTCCTCTAAATTCTATAGAAATTATGGTTGTAAAAATTTCCCCCTTGGCCCTCACGGAAACATTTATTACACAGACTATACCCCATCATAATTCAGCCAGAACATAAAAGATGAAAATATATGGTTTGACTCCTTGCCTTTTGAGTATGCTGCTCTCTGTTTTCTGAAGGAATCCATTCTCTATGTTTTTTACTTCATTTTTATGGGTGACATCTAAATATTCATCTGCACTATTCATTTTCCAGCCTGTTTGCTCCTTTTCTGTAAGACATAGATTTTATACCCATAGTGAGAGAAAACATTTTAATTTGTAGATGCATGTTACATTCCACAATGAGTCAATTACTGGCTGAGCATATGTTTTCTTTATATGTTACTATATTACTTTAACAAACATACTGTATTAATTTATAAAGAAATGCACAAATCACCAAAACACCCTACAATGACGTTATGATATGCTTCTGAGATGCTCTTTATTCGTTTTATTGCTTTATTTATATGAAGCAGCAGTGAGATTTGCAAACCAGCTGCAGTGATAACAGGTGTGCATGCCCCCTGGTTATCCAGGGGATCTGTTCCCTCTAAGTGGGAGTCTCATCACCCCAGCTCCATGCAAGACCAAATTTAAATCAGATGTTAATTGCCTCCAGAGTTCAGCTGATCTTTGCATTCAATTATCTCAGGGAAAGCCAAATGGAAAAAACATACTTTGACTCAGGAACTTTTATATGAAATTCACATCTGCTATAAGAAAAATTGGTATACAAACTATATCCATTTAAAAAAAGAAAAAAACTCTTACTTGTTTTCAAATCTAATAGTGACCCCACTATCTTTTCTGTCCTGTCTTCATCAAATGATATCTATAAAGAAATTATGTCTAGAAAACTACAGTGTATGTAACTCTGCTTGACATTACAAGCTTCTTTCAATAAGGATCTGGTTTTCTATCTGTCCAGAGGGTATTGCCTAACAGAGCCTGTTGTCTACTGTAGACGTTCACACTCCTCTGCCAGGAGGCCTGCACTTGAGCAAGCTATTATTTCCTCAACTTCCCTCTTTCTTCAGTTAACTTCCATTCTGACTTTTCCAGCTCCTCTTCCTCCTTCCTCCCCTTTAATGTATAAATTCGATGATGGACAAGTCCTTGGGAGTGCTCTGCCCTATCTTTCATCCTTCAGCTCTGGGGCCAGCTTGTCTATGTCACCTCTGTGTGCGCGATTCCAACTCTGTCTTTAGTCTTGGCCTCTCCCAGGTCTTAGTATCAACTACTGGTTGGCTGACCAGGATAGTCTTTCTGGCCATCTTACTCCATCCACACCTCCCTTTCTTACTAGGTGTCTGCTTGCTTTCTTTTCCTGTATATCCTGTCTTTCACTATTATTTTAATGGGTATTAGAGTTCAACCTTCTAGAGTGAGTTTAAGCTTTTCACTCATTTCCTGTCATCCTTACCCCCCAAGTGATCAACCTTTATTTAATCTATTTCAGCTTTCTAATTTCATTTTCTAATCCTCTTGAGCTTTGTACAATGGTTACCCTATGAGAAAGTATTAGTCTATGCTGAACTTCATTCTCAAGCACCATAGTGGGCATCTTAGTGCTGGTAAGCAAGAGTCAGTGACATGTCTATACTACTCTAATCAGATTGGTTTTGATTTTCCTGTATTTGCTCTCTTACTTTATGGACAATAACTGTGTCAAAAGGCTCTTTAATTGTCCTGTCTAATTTATACTTTTTATTAAACATGAAGGGAGAAAATTTGCTTTTTTAAGTTCAGATCTATTGGAATTCATTTTTTACAAAGGACACTGCATACAAGGTGTTAAATTTCTGGGCAAAACAAAACAAAATCTATGCTATTCTATTGCAGCCAAATTAAAAGCCAGGAGTTTCAAATATAACAAAAAAGTAAGAAAGATCAATCAACCTGCTTGTGGAGATAAAATCGATTGATGGAGAGCAGCAATGGTACTAAATGTTCTGTACCACACAGTGAGCCCTCATTTACACACGACCCACAGTCTGTGTGAAGGAGGAAAAGACCATTAGTTGAAAACCCATCCAATTACCAGAAGCCTATCTTGTATGCTTGGTTTCTAGAAATGCATGTCTATAAACCTTTCATTTTATTTTATTATTATTATAACCTTTTAAATTCAGACAGGCACTGAGTAAATGAAGCTCAGATATAATTGAAGACTACAAATACCATGTTTTCCCCTTTAAACTCACATAACATAAAACAGGCAAACCAATTTAAACTAGATTAAGAAAATAAAAAGTTACTCTCTCCCTGGTTTAATCCCAGTGAAATTTATATCAGAACAGTAAATCCTTAAAAACGCAGGCTTCCAATGGAACCTTGTTAAATATTTAATCATAGTCTGTAGGCCCATAACCATAAGCCATCTTCCTTATTCTTATTTATTTCAACAGTAACTTTTATTCTTTTGATGGACGAGATCAAACGATGAAGAACAATCTCTCATGTGAGCATACGTGTGCTTGCCAATGCCATCGTGGCACTATTGTGGCACGTAGACTTAGTGTGCAAGAATGAAACGATAACAATGACCTCTCTGCATTAGAAGTCAAGGCAGCCCTCCCCTCTACATCTGCTACTTGTGTGAGATTAGGATAAATGCATAATACCTTTTGGGATGCATTAGATTCATATTAAAAATAAAAATGCTATTTTGAGCAATCAAAAGGCATCAATTTAATGCCCAGGTATATATAGCACCAACATAGGAATAATGCACACATTATGGTTAATTTTTACTCATCCTTCAGAGCTTGACTTAAATGTCACTTCCCTAAGAAAGCCTTCATTGATCCCCCACCCTCCAGAAGGTCTATTTTCTGATCTATGTTCCTTAGAGGTTTGCATTTTCTTTCATGGCCTGACTCCCAATAATGAACACTGTCTAATGAGAGTCTACTCCCCAGGCTGGCAGGAACCATGCCCGACCTGTTTAAGCTTTAGCCCCATGGCGACACTGCCTTCACATACTGCACACTCAGTGAATAGAGGGTCTAGGATTGCATCAACACGTATGAACTTGACAATTCCAGTGAATCATCCATAATTAAATAGCTGAAAAGCCAAATGAATGGTAAATAAAAGGCAGTCTTTAAACCACATTGCTATGGACAGGAAGAGGCTGAAAAAACTCCCAAGATGCAAACATAAGGCATTTGTTATGGAAAAGAAAGATGCTTTGGCAACTAAATGTCCAGTGGATAGACTTGCAGTGGGAGAGCAGCTAGTAGAACTGGATCCCAGTCAAGGAACTGGTGGGCAGAACTCAGTCCAATTCTATTTATTTTTATTTTTTAAATATATTTTTATTGATTTCAGAGAGGAAAGGAGAGAGAGAGAAAGAGAAACATCAATGATGAGAGAGAATCATCAATTGGCTGCCTCTGCACGCTCCACACTGGGGATCGAGCCCGCAACCTGGGCATGTGCCCTGACTGGGTATTGAACCGTTATCTCCTGGTTCATAGGGCAACACTCAACCACTGAGCTACGCTGGCTGGACCAATTTTAGAATTATTAATGAGTGACAGCTGTGTGCCTCCCACCGCCCCTCTTTTTAAATAGAAATGTCAGTTATGCAATCCTAGGCCTGACGACTGTTACATGCTAGGTGACTGTGGGATAGATAACTCATCTCTTTAGACCGTAAATTTTCAAATCCAGAAGCATCAGACCAGGGACCACATCTGACTCCCCATGCACACCTGGACCTTAGGGAACGTGGGTCTGAATCTGGAGCCTGACCCTCTGATGGGCTGACAGTTGTACAGAGGTCTCTGTTGAGGAGAGTGTATTTTGCCTAGTGGAAGGAAAGAAATCATTTTGGCCAAAATCAGTCTTTAGAAATGTTAAAACTTAACTGTAAGTTCTGTAGTACCCTTCCCATTGAGAGGGGAGGGTATAGGCTTCATCCTCTTGAGGTTGTGACTCCGTAAACAACAGAATATGATGAAAATTGCACTGTGTCGCGGCAGAGGCTCAATCATAAAAGGCCATTCAGCACCTGCCTTGCTTGCTGTGACATTGACCCAGTCAGCAGTTAAGATGTCCAGCCGCTCTGAAGCTGCCATGCTGAAGGGAAACCCAGTTACACGGAGAAGCCCACTCGAGACGTGCCAGTCAGTCATCTCAGCTGATCCCGACTTGAAATCGTCCAGCTTCGTAATCAAGAAGATGAGGGACTCACAAAGTTCATTCCATCAACCGCTAAGGGACAGATCCTTTCAAGGAGTCCGTGAGGTCAAAGCTAGTTTCTGAATAACACTAACACCCCGCTTGCCTTTTGCGCTGTGTTGGTGTTCAAAGTGGTGGGAAAACCCATGCTAATCCTCAGCATGAGTCAGGCACAGACCCCACACTACTGAGCTTCTAGAAATTCTTCACCGTCACACACTTGCAGAAAAAACAGTCATTCTCACTGAAGGCTAGCCTTCATGATGCAGAAAAAAAAATACTAATTTCATCAAATCAAAGTCTTTTAGTACTTGCCTTTTCAATATTCTGCGTGACAAGATATGCGTAAATATGCATGAAGCTCTTTACCGCATACCAAGTGTGGTGCTTATCTGAGGGAAAAGCAGTGGGAGGGGCTGAGCTGGGTGCTTCCTTCATTGAACACCATTTTTACACTCAAGGATGACTCAAAAACTATGGCTATTCATCACTAAATATGTGGAAAATATTTCCCTAAAAAGAAAGAAGTATTTCAGAGAAAACCAGGACTAAGGACTGGCAATGATATATCTTTGGATGGGTGACAGTTCTAATGAATATCACTTTTTGATTTACAATGCAATGCATCAACATTTGTAAGATCTGCTTAGCTCGATGAAATGGTACTTTCCTAATGACCTGTGCACATTATGAAAATCATTCATGGGTAAAAGATTCATCCGAAGTGAAAGGTGTATCATGGGTTTTAATGGAACAGTGTATCAGAACATACTAGTCTAACACACACTGTACTCGGAGCCCACTTAGAGATGGAAATATATTCTGTGTTTGTATTTTTGAAATCCTGTTACCTATCTCAGTGACAACAAATTTGTGTGGAATGAATAAAGGAACTGCTTTTTATGTCATAGACTTTTCCACAAGGATTTGGGAATAATTTAAATAATTCAGCCATCTGTAGTGAGAATGCTGTACTAAACAACAGCTGGGAGTTAAGTTGTTAGAAATCATCTTTTGAAAAGTCAATAACAAAAAAGACACAGGTCATTCACAGGCAGAGTAAACGCTGTTGACAAGAACGTAGCACAGTCTGCTCGTTTCCATCTGAGAGCTGCACTCTGTTTGCTTTTCCGGATCTGCTCAGTC
This sequence comes from Murina feae, assembly GCA_004026665.1. Lineage (NCBI taxonomy): Eukaryota > Metazoa > Chordata > Mammalia > Chiroptera > Vespertilionidae > Murina > Murina feae. Next base: position 19,339 of record PVJC01008316.1, on the reverse strand, counting down.
TGCATTCCAGATCGGAGGAAAGTTTTCCTGCTTCCCAAGATCTAAAGCTACCTGGTAACAGTTGGCAACTTCACTCTGTGCCCAAGTATGCTTTTCAGTGCAACATTCATGCTTCAAATATGTTTACAGTATTGCAGTTTAGCAGAGAACACTTATTCTTTGAAAATCGTCAGCTGAATAAACAATCAGCTTCCTTAGCAAACTTGGTTTCAGTTTGTGATGTGGAAAAGCCAGTTTGTGCAGTAGGGAGAATGGGGCAGGTTTTGATCAGAGATGTGGCATGATCTGGCTCAGGTTTTCACATGATCATTCTGGCTGCTGCTTTGAGAGTAGCCTGTAAAGGAAGTGTTCTGAATGCCTTCCATTTGCACCTCCATGTATATTCTCCCTCTTTTTCCGCCCCCCTGTATCCCGGGAGGTTACCCCATATGGATGGCATCAACTGTCGTCCTCTCTTCCAGCTCCTCGGGGAACAGGCCCACGGAGGTGCATCAGATGCCTGTTGAGTCCAGCCACACATTCCTTTCCGCAGCAGCTGAACTCCCACAGGCTTTGCCTCACTGGCCTTTGCTGCCCCTGGACTGATCCTCAAATGATAGCACATGGATCCAGTTGGATGAATGCTTTTCCCTGGCAGTCCTTGGTGATGCATCTAAAAGCCATTCTGCATGCTCCTGAGACATTCCAAGAGGGATCACCCCCAGCACCTCTGGAGGGAATCCCAGCCAGTAGCACCCTCTGGCACCGACTTTTCATCTTATTTCATCCTTTCCTGCTCCAGCCTTCCACTCCCTGGCTACCTACTAGGCCATCTACCTGCCTCTGAATGCAGTCTTGGTTCTAGTCTTTGCTTCTAGGCTGAGACCCTGGCAGGGAGGCACTCATAGGAGGCCCAGAGCTTGCCGGGGGAGTGAGGGCAAGGCCCCTCTCCATTTCTCTGGCTTCTCTGCCAAGTCACTGGGTTTACTCCATTCCGCTTCTTACGGGCAAATGCAAAGAAAAAAATAGGCTTAGTTCTCCCTGTTGAAAATAAGAGACTGTTTTCCCTTTTCTCCCTTTTCTTAGGGTATTTACTTTAGAAATGTGTAAGTATCAGATAGTGGGGGAAAGGAACTGAGCAGTAAGTGCTTAATAGTATTTTTTATAATGGTCTCGTGGGATGAGGGATGGAGCTGTTTATTACTAACCAAATTAAAGACGGTGTATCGTGTAAGTTCAGAGACAGGTGACATACTACCAAACAGGCCGCCTGAGCAGAAGTGGGCCTGTGACCCTGAGCAAAGGCTGTCTCCTCATATGCAACTGGAATATGATAGCAGCTACCTCACGGGTCCTTGTGACAATTAATCAAGATAATTTTAAATTGTTTATTACAGTACCTGTCACTCTATAAATATGCAATAAATACTCATTAATCACATTGACTTACAAGCATTCATCTCATAAAGCTGTTTATTGTAGCCAATTTGAGTTAAATCACATCTCTAGATATGATTTAAATATTAAATATTTTAATGTTTAAGATTTTAAAGTCCTCAACCACTTTTTGATAATTCCAATTTAATATTAAGTAAATTTAGTATATATTTACCACATACACATGCTATTTTGAAATGTGTCTACATGTTTCTGATAATATCTATCCCAAAAAGAAAACCTGTAGCTGAATGAAGGGTGACAGTTCTGACCATGCTTATATGAGACTTTTATTTAAAAAGTAATTTTGCTCCCATACTTATTATGAAGAGATTATATTACCATCTTAAATGAGAATAAAAGGCATTGGTGCCTATTAGAGGTAGAGTGAAACAATAGTCTTTGGTTTCATAATGCACAAATCCTCAATTTTGTGGGCCTCGATTTAACAGATTTTGGATTTAAGGGACAACATTTCCAGTCTGTATATCATATGTGAAAAATAACACCCTGTTAATTTTAAAATGCTTTTAACCAAGATTTGTTTATAATTAAATTAACAGATTATTTTTGTTACTAATTCACTATTATGAATAATACTGCAATGAACATGGAGTAGAGATTTTACTTCAAGATCCAGATTTTAATTCCTTTGGACATGTAAGCAGAGGTGGAATTGCTAGATCATACAGTAGTTCTATTTTTAATAATTTCCATGGCATCTGTACTGTTTTCCATAGTGGCTGCACCAGTTTATGTTCCCACCAACAGTGCACCAGGATCCCCTTTTCTCCACATCTTCTTCATCAACACTTGTTATCTATATATTTTTTAAATAACAATGGCCATCCTAAATGGTGTGAGATGGTTCTCGGTGTGATTTTGATTTGCATTTTCCTAATGATTAATGATGTTGAGCATCATTTCATAGACTCATTGGCCATTTGTCTTCTTGGGGAAAATATCCATTCAGTTCCTTTGCCCATTTTTTTAAATTGTGCCTTTTTTTCCATTTAATTGAAGGAGTTCCCTTTATAGTTTGGATATTAACTCTTCCTTAACTGTAAGGTTTGCAGGTATTTTCTCCTATTTCATAGGTGAACTTACTAGTATTTTATCAACTGTTTCATTTGCTGTGCAGAAACTTTTTCATTTGATATTATCACACTTGCCTACTTTTGCCTTTGTTATCTGTGCCATTGATGCCATATCCAAAAAAGCATTGCCAAGACCAATGTCAAGAAACTTTTCGCCTGTGTTTTCTTCTGGACGTTTATGGTTTTAAGCCACTCTTCTTCACACACAATCCAATAACTCCACTTTTCACTTAGAGTGAAAAGCAAGGATCCTACAAGGCTCCCAAGATAGGTTATGATCTGGCTTCCCATTTTCCATCCAACTTCTCCACCTACTACTTCCAATGGCTCACCCCGGGCCAACCTCACCTGCCTCAGCATCACTTACTGAGTGACGCCTGCATTGACCACTTAGTCTTAAGTTCCTTCTGTCCCCACCTTCAGACCTCCTTTATTGTTTTCACGCAGTTGTCTTTTTCTAATGTACAATTTCATAGATGGCGGCTCTTCTGTCCCTACTGGAATATTACCCTGCTGGGGGCAGAAACCTTTTGTCTTCTCTTCTCACTGGTGCTTCCTACCACCAAGAACATTGCTTGGCATAGAGGAGGTGTTCCATGAGGATGTGCTGATTCAATGAATTAGGGGTTTGAAGATTGAGGATTTTTGTTGTAAAATGTTCTCTTAATATTTTGTAAAGTAGCCGTGGCCCTTAACACAAATGAGATGAGAAACAGTCCTCCTTGGGCAGGCCTAAGACTCTGAGGAATAAAATTTGTGAATGTGCAATTCAATGGCAGTTTCAACTACAAGCAAAACAAATAGTTACCATGGCGTCCATCTCTCCTCTGCATCACAGATAGCTCTCGACATGACTAGCAGGGCTTATCTTCCTGAAAACACATCACCACATCTTGCTGCGGTTTGGACATCATACTTGCCTCCTTGAAAGCATCTTTCAGGAGCAGATGCAACAGTTCCTTTAAGAACCTTGCTGATGGTGAAAGAAGAATGCCTGGCTTGAAGCCTGTCAAAATGGTCACCACACATTCTAAGGCCATGTCCTTTAGGTTCACAGACCTCCGTTCCAAAGACAATAACAACAGCGCTTTCGGTTTTTCAGACCCTATGAAAGACGAGGCTCTTTATTGACATGTCCTTGTGCTCACATGTCTGTGCTCCAGACTCATCATTCTGTTCCCCTCTCTGTTATCCAAGATTGTAATTTTTAGCATAATAATTATTTTAAGTAGCACAGAAATAATTTTTACTTAAAATCTCTACCTATTTTGCCTATATGAGTATGTTGATTAGGTTGGAGGAGAAACCACACTGGAGGGTTGCTCAAGTACCGAAGTCTGCATAGCAAGGAAGTACATCTCAGTGGGTTAGCAGAATGGACTAGGAAGCCAGACGACTTACATTCACATCCCAACACCACCATTTAACAGATGTTTGTCATTTTACACAGTTGACTTAACCTCTCTGTGCCTCATTTTCTCGTTATAGAAATATTAGTAACTATAGTCACCAACTTCATAAAAATGTTTTGAAATGAATTAATTAGTGTAAAGAGATCTGTATGGCGTACATGGAAAGTACTTAATACATGTGAGCTATGAAATTATTATATTACTTTGTTGTTGTGTCAAAATACCCCTAAAATCAATGTTGTAATTAATATCTTTGATAGCATGACAGATGTCAGAGGGGAGGGGCTGGGTGAAATAGGTGAAGGTAGTAAGCAAAACAACAACAACAACAAAAAACAACAACAAAACAAAACATAAAAACTCATAGACACAGACAACTGTCTAGTGATTGCCAGAGGGAAGGGGGTGGGACAGGTAGAAGAGGGTAAAGGGAGGCATCAATGATGATTGAAGGAGATTTGACTCTGGGTGGTGAACACAAAATACAATATACAGATGATGCCTGGTAGTATTGAATTATACACCTGAACTCTATATAACTTTTATTAACCAATGTAACCCCCATAAATTCAATGAAAAATAAAGAAAATATTACTAAATATTGACAGCTTATGGCATTAACATTGTAGTAAAACACAAGAACTCACGTGAGCTGAGGAAGGCGTGGTTGTGTGCAGTCTTTTCTGTTTCTTATCTGCTCTTCCAAATTAATTCCCTCGCTGCAATAAATCTTTAGCCTGTGTATGTGGCGACTACTAAATACAACAATTGATTGCCGATGTGTGTTCTAATGAGCTGTGAGGAATCTCTCTCCTGTCACTTTTACACCACTGACTCTGTTCTCACTGCCTAATGCACATGCAGAAACAAATCAGTGTCAGCTTTTATTAACATGCAGCGGCATTCAGATTGTACTATCACAACCCGAAAACGTATTTGTCGGTGAAAGTGAAGATTGAGAACTGATGAATTTCTGAGAATTGTATTTCAGCCAAGGGAATATTGGAGATAATATAACCAGGTGGAAAGCACATGGGGGGAAGCCACAGACTTGAGTCTGATTACCAGACCCTTCCCATTACTGCCTATGTGAACCCCCAATACAATAGTGAACTGCCCTGAACCTCAGATTTTCTAGCTATAAAATATAATTATTTTCGCACTAAATCCAGCCTATCCAAGGCAATCAGAAGGTCCATTTTCAAATCAGTAAGAAGCAACGTCGTTTGCTGGGCATGGAAATTAGGATGTTGCTTTCCCAGACACTTGGGGTTGGTAGAGTGGGCAGAGAGGAAGGGAGGCATGGCTTGCAGGATCTCATTACGTAGAGAAATGAACCCGGCCCTCTCCGTTCTCTTTGTGTGTGGTGGGTGGCTCCTGCTGATGTCCACGTGACGTCCCTGGCTGCTGGTCGCTGCACTCCCCACGCGTGTCTAGTGCTGGTCTGCTCTTTTGCTCTAGGCTATGCTATGCTCTTCACAAGCCTAGGTCTTCCGTCTTTGCTGAGTTTGGTTTCCCTACTCACTTACATCTAGGGATTGGCATGTCCTCCATCAAGCTCGCTATCATTGTCTACCTTCCACGTCTGCTGCACCTTCTCTTAGCTCTGCCTTAGCAGGCCCCTGAGAAACTCAGGCTCCCAGTGCAGACTCTCCAAGGAACTGGGGGGAAGGCAGGTGCGTGTCACCTAGGGCCTGGCCATGGCGCTCTTGACAAGTGTGCAGCACCTCATACTATAGCGGGGCCTCTCCTCAGGCTCTCCCCTGCGTCCCGAACAAGGTGAGGGCTCCATGCTTTCTGCACTCCCATCATTTTACTAAACGCCCATGCAAAGGCCCCAGGAACTGTGCCCCATGGACTCAACTCAGGGCTGGTCCCTTATCAAGGACAGAGGGACAGTACAGGGCTCTGGGCTCTAGACCAGGAGAAGCATGGCAGCCTTTGGGGATTCTTTTTCAGGAACAAGCAGGCCACCCTGGAAGTCCTCTGAAGAGCCCCGAGAAAGCCCATGCCAGCCATGCCTGGTGGTCACGAGGAAAGAAGTACCTACTAGGTTCAGCGCTTCCGGGCACCCTGGACCAGGCCAGACGTGTAGGGAAGATGCCTGTCCATCACTCAGCCGTCAGTCTATTGCAGCCTCAAGAAGCATCAAGTTGAGGTCACCAGTCCTACTCCCCAGAGAGGGTCATTGCCAGCGCTTGCAGTGATAAGCCGTATGTGGGCGGTGTGCTCTGCAGCTATCGGTGAGCAGTGTATATATTTCTTATTAAAAAGCCAAACAGGGGAAACTGGGGCACACATCTGCTCCTCTCACACTTCCATCCCTTATCTTCTCTTCCCATCTCTGCGGGTTATAAATGCATGCATGCAGGTGTGGTCCTGGTGATGCTGATGACTGATGGTAATCAATGCTAGGGGACTTTTGTCCGTGGGTTTGGCATTATTTTGTTTTACTATCCTTCCTGTCCCATCTTAGCCGTCATAGTTCATTGATTTCTCTCCTCTATACCAATAGTCTCTGAATTGTTTTGATCTAACACTCATCCAAGCAAAAGTCATGTTGAGAAGTCACAGGCAGATGATTTAAGAAAATGCCCTCAAGGGGGAATGATTATAGACTAGAAGAACAGAAAAGGGGACGAGGCCAGGCAGCAGTGTGATTGCAGACAGTTGAGAAGACAGCTTGCGTGTAGTCCTGCAGGGAAACCTGGAATGTAAATGAGGCCTCCAGGGTTTGTCCTCACTTAAGGCAGGGAAGCTGGTCTTTCACAATCCTGCCTTGACTAATCATTAGCTAAGGGCTTCCTGGGGACTGGGCGGGGGGGAGGGCAAACCCCAGAACTTGGAGCTCCGAGTGCCAGCAGGCAAAGCAGCTAAAGAGCAGATGTCTGAGGAGGGCCACCGGGGTGCAGCATTGGGGAGGCACCTAGAAGCTGGGCCATCTGAACACAATGGAAGGAGCCCATGGGTCTTTCTGCTGCGCAGGCTGAACCCACTACATCCCCCAGTGTGTGCTGTGGTGAGTCAGGACTCCTTCACACGCAGAGTGTAAGGTTCATGACTGACACGGAAATCATGGAGCTTTGGAAAACTGCTTTGGCAGGTAAAGGAGAGAGAATGAAAAAAAGCAAATTCTAATTCCCATTTTTAAGAGAGCCCATTTTCCACCAACTTCTTGTAGATGTCAGTAGATGGCACTTCTTTCTTTCATAATTTGGCCAAGTGTGTATTCATACAAGAAACAGAAATATCTATGTGGTCAATTTCTTGTCTGTTTTACGTTTACATGTATGTGTATTGTAAGTATTACCTTCAACGCATGGCCTCATTCCATACATTGTGTAAGCAACTTATCCATTTTGTGAGGGTTATATTTGATGGATCAGGATAATAATTTGTATATCCACTTACCAGACACATCTCACTGCAGTCTATCACGATATGCTGAAGATGACATAATTGTTTATTGTTGAGCCCCATGAGATGCTCTCAGTAGCACAGGTGACATCAGATCCTCTAACATAAAAGACAGATTTAAGGAACCTTTTAAAATCTGTATGTTAAGTGTTACTGGAGTATGGTGTCTTTATTTCCAGTAAATACTAATTTAAATATTGCATGTAATATTTTCTTCCTTCACTCATATAAAATTATCTTGTGTAACTTCCAGGGAGTGGAACTTTGGCTAGACCACTTGGCTGGGCAAGGATTTTATCAGAATCTATATCCTAGAGTAACTCTATGAGCTCAGGCCTCAGGTCAGTTGCTTGATATTCTAAAGAGATCAGATAATTTAGCAAATCCTCTCTCCATAACATTTGCTTTCAAGGCATTTTTTGGCTGAAAATCTCATAAATATTTTCATCCTCACCTGCATTTACTTAAATACCCCTTAAGCTTAAGAGCTTGAGGTGAAACAGAAGTGCCTTTTAAGCTTTCCTGCGAGGTGGGATTGCCAGGAGACTTGTGAAGACCCTGACACCTGCCCTCCACCCAGAGAACCTGGAGTCACAGGTTCGCTGTACAACCTGCGCATCAGGATTTAGTCTAAGCTCTGAAGGCCATTCTCTTCGTGCAGCCCCGGGTGGAGAGCCACCAATTTAGAAGCCAGGGTTACGATGCTTACGTTTAATATATGCAGAAAATAGCACCTCTGCTACATTCGTCACTACCACGAAACAAGTGCATGTTAAAGAGGTCGCTTACTGCTACAGTTTACTTTTCCTCCCCCAGATATTCAGTGTGTGGCATAGGGGACCTGGTCTCGACAAATTTTCAAAACTTTGAAAATGGGAAAGTACTTAGATTCAAAGTGGAGTTCCCCCAACTACCTCCCTGGTGAGAGCAAGTAGGGCTTTCCCTAGCCTTCCCACTCTTCATCTCCTTCAGCCTCTCCAACGTAAAGATCACTGTAATAACCACATCATGTCACAGGCAAAGCACTTCCTAGGCCTTAACACTCATAATCTCCACGGACCGCACTAACAGGTGATATTTTTTTAGTGTGTGTGTGTGTGTGTGATAAAATTTGCCATTTTTAACCATTATTAAAAATGTATTCTTCAGTAGTAGCATTGGTGACAATTTTATACAACCATTATCATGGTCTATTTCCATGAATTTTTCATAACCCCAAACAAAAACTCTGCAACCATTGAACAAAAACTGCCCCTTCCCCCAGCCTGGGGTGACCTTTAATCCTTGTGAATTTGCCTCTTACAGATAGCACATAGAAGTGGACTCATACCCTATCTGTTCTTTCGTGTGAGTGTGTGCTGGCTCTGCACCAGCTAGAAGTCTCATTTTTCTGGGGTGCTACTTCTTGCTTGCCTTCTTATCCTAAGCTCCACCAGCCTCTTGTTTTTGCTCTCTCCAAATGTTCTTCTTCTATGTAATTGTGAATTCAGTACTTCGTACTTCATAGTATTATGCAAAGTATTATATACTCTAAAAATGCACATAGGCATGCATGGATAAGCAGAATTCTTCCACAGTTTATTTGAAAGTATTGCTGTATTATATCCTCCATTATGAATGAATTGAGAGAAAAAAATATCTTGCTTACAATATTAATTAATGAAATGGCACATTATGCTTATTTGCATTTCTTACTGGTGGCTGAAACATGCCAGTTGAGCGATTATCTTAATGAATAGTTGCTCAGTGAGCCACACGGCTGCAGTTCATAAAAAAATTAAGATGGACCACTGACTGTTTCATCCTCTTTAGTTTTGACACAAGTTACAAATCATAGTGAACCACATTAAAATAATTACAAAGTTGTTTACTTACAAACACACACGCTCATAAATCTGTTTATTTAAAACAAAAACATGGATTAGATATGAGGCTTTTGGTAAGCCTCCGAGAACAAAAAAATTAATAGAGTAATTCAGTTTATATTTTTAGTAGTAAACAAAAACATATTTTTTTTCTTTTCTAGCTGAAAATTTAGTCCATCAATGTATTTGTCGCCTCTAGAAAATACTAAGCAACATCTTTGCTAAATGAAAGTATTGCCTATTTTGCTTTAAAGTTTGACTATAAATTAGAAAACCAAAACAAGACTTGGAATTCAGAATACAAAAAAAAAAATCTATTTTCCTGAGGTATGTTCATAGCCTTTGTTACAACAATAACCAGATAAAATAGCCCCTTCACTGACAGTAAGCTTACTAGTCTTCTGTGGCCTTTTTTTCCCTGTCAAGTAGTCATCAAAGAATCAGAAACACAAAATTGCTTGAGTGGTACCAGTGTGGTGGTTGTGGGTCGGCAGAAAATGGCATTCTGCTTCTGAGAATACCGCTGTGATAGAAATCTGTGTGGCTGCAAGAGAGAGCTATGCCTGTGTTTGCTCAGAATACTCTTCTTGGTCCAGATCTGGTAGTTAATGTCTGTAGTACTTACTCTGTGCCAGGAAATATGCTAAATCTTTTTCATGCTTTATCTCATTTAACCCTAATAACCCTTTGAAAGTAGGTACTATTTTATTTTTTTAAACATCCATGATAGAGCCACATCAATGGGCCGCCTTCTGCACGCCCCCTAGTGGGGATTGAGCTGCAACTCAGGCATGTGCCGAGGCCAGGAATCAAACAAGGACTTCTTGGTGCTTGGGAAAATGCTCAGCCAACTGAGCCACATTGCCCTGGCCAAGGTAAATTCTATTTTACTAATATTACCTTCTTTTTAGCTGAGGCTCAGAGACATGAAGTGACTTGTACACTAGTGTAATTTCCAGGAAGGCCTAGACCTGGAGGACAGATAGCTGCTTCTAGACACCAGGCTCTGGTATCAGTGCTTATGAAAATGATAGTGCTGATATTTATTAACTTTCCTGCCATAACTCCTCTGCTATAATAGATAGGATAGTTTTATGCAACAACTAGGGGCCTGGTGCACAAAAATTTGTACACTCGGAGGGGTCCCTCAGCCCGGCCTGTGCCCTCTCGCAGTCTGGGACCCCTCAGGGGATGTCCACCTGCTGGTGTGCCTGGACAGCCTGGATGAGGGGGCTGATGGCTGTTTTCAGGCTGGCCAAGCCCCTCAGTGGAGACCCTCACTCCATGGGGGTGTGGCCAGCCTGGGTGAGGGGCTGAGGGCTGTTTTCAGGCTGCTCACAGTCCCTTCAGGGTGCAGATCCCTACTGGGGTGCCTGGCCAGCCTGGGTGAGGGGCTGAGGCCCATTTTCAGGATGCCCACAGCCCCTTCAGGGTTCAGGTCCCTACTGGGGTGCCTGGCCAGCCTTGGTGAGGGGCTGTGGCCTGTTTGCATGCTGGCCACAGCTCCCATTGACCTAAGGTCCCAGTGAGGCCAGCTGGAAGTAGGTGCTGGGGTTTATTTATCTTCTATAATTGAAACTTTGTTGCCTTGAGTGGAGGCCACAGCCTGCCTAGGCAGGCAACGAAGCCTCCTGTTTGCTTCAGCTCTGTGGCTTATTTAATTGAAACTTTGTTGCCTTGAGTGAGTCCACAGCCAGCCTAGGCAGGTAGATTCCTCCATCGCTGGTGCAACGGAAGCCTCCTGTTTGCTCTAGCTTTGTGGCTGCCAGCCACCAATTTGGCTGGGTTAATTTACATACAGTCGCTCAGATCGGCTGGTGGGCGTGGCTTGGGTGGTGGGCGTGGCTTGGGTGGTGGGCGTGGTTTAGGTGTAATGGAGTGAGGGTCAATTTGCATATTGCTTTTTTATTAGATTAGATAATTTGTTTAAATGAATAAATGGAGTCACAGATTTTTTTTTTGTTCTCCAAGAGTTGAAGCAAGCTATGAAAATAGGTCACATTAACTTCTTAAAAGTCAATATTAACAATTTTCACTAGATTGCAGAAATCCTTAATAATTAGTTTAACATCTTTATCTCTGACAGGATAAACTATAATCTTCATACTAAAAATATATTTTCTGAAACTGAATTATATAGTATATAAAATTGCCCTTCAAAATATTTATATACTGCACGATATTTCTACATAAAATACATAAGATTTTCCTTCCTACTGCTATTCCTCCTTTCCAAGTAAAATATACATATACTAGAGGCCCGATGCACGAAGATTCATGTAACAATGGGCCTTCCTTCCCCTGGCTGCTGGCACTGCCTTTGCTGTGGCCCAGAGGACTGGAGCAGCTGGGGCAGTGCGGAATGCCCACCCCAGGCCACTTGGAATTTGTGTATGCAAATTAACCTGCCATCTTTGTTGGGTTGATGTGTATACTCCTGATTGGTTGGTGGGCATCACAAAGGTACAGTCAATTTGCATATTTTATTCATGTAGGGGTGTGTGTGTGTGTGTGTGTGTGTGTGTGTGTGAGAAAATTGATAATAGAATGAGTTTCAAAATGGAGTCAGAGCTGCCACCCTGAGGAAAGGCCATGAACATCTTGTCCTTGAACCTGTGGAAGGTTTGGGCCTTGGACGGGGTCAGCCCAGCACTGTCTGACAGACACTGTCACAAAGCTAACAGGGAGCAGACTCCTGATCACAGGACTGGTAATTGGGGCCATCCTATAGAGTCAGTGAACAGTCGTGCAGCTAAGAGTAACTTAGCTTATTAGAAAAAAGGGAGGGAAAGAATTCATAAATAGAAAAAAGGAACTAATATTAATTCCTTTCTTCTATTTATGTAATTATTTCCCTTCCTCTTTTCATCAAAGACTCATGCCTTCATCCCAAAATCGGGACATAATTGGGTTCCTGCCTGAGTCTATACTCCAATTGAAAGACTTATTCTCTCAAAGAAATGCTTGTTGCACCTCATTTTATTAGCATCTTCTTAATTGTGTGCTCACCAGTCTTAGCTCCATCTGCCAATTTGTGATCATTCACTACACAGGTTGATGTATGAACTCTTTGTTTGTTTGTTTGTTTTATTAGCTCCTCTCTAAAGTTGTCTTAAGTTTGTTTGTTTTATCCTCTCTAAAGTTGCCCTGCTCGTGAATGTCAGACTCAGAGGAAACCTTATCTCCCTTCTCCCAGTAATGACTCATAATACACTCCAGCAGCAGTAACCAGAATGACCATGGGGAGGGATCATGCTGATGAGGGAGTCAGTCAGGCTTGGGGTAAGTGGTGAGACAGAGAAGACACTGCCCGGCATATAACTAAGAGACTCCAGCAAACCAACACTGTGTGTGCTTAGAAGGGAGACTTTTATTCTTAAATTTTTATTGAATTATTGATGTGACATTGTTTAATAAAATTATATATATATCAAGTGTACATTTCTATAATATGTCAACTGTATATTGTATTGTGTGTTCACCACCCCAAGTCAAGTTTCCTTCTGTCACCATTTACACCCTTTTCTTTTACCTTCCCCCACCCCCGCTCTTCTCTCTGTTAATCACCATACTGTTTGTTATCTGTGTCTATAAGATTTTCGTTTTTTGTTTTTTCTTAACCCCTTCACCTTTTTCACTCAGCTCCCCACCTCTCACCCATATGGAAGGAATACTTTTAGAAACTGTCTAGGTCTTGGGGTGGAGGGTAGGAGTGGAGAAAAAACACTCCTTTAAGGAGCATGCCCTTTTCTTAATTCCTAGGAGGCGGCCAAAGGTGGTCCCTATGCAGTGGCCTGAAGTAGCCCCTTGTTGTTTACAGCAGGGTAGAAACTTTAATCCAAATTATGCTGGTGCCAAACTCAAATTCTTCCAATCCAGTGTCTTCAAATGTAGTCCAAATTAACAAACTCTAGCTCTCCTGAGCCTACCTACTTTACATACCCCCTAATCTGAACCCACATCTACTAACGAGTTAGAGGAACACAGCTGTAAAGGACCCCAAACTTCTCTTGCCCTTTGGTGTTCTCTGACCAGAGACTCCCCACCTTGCTGTTGAGTGACATCACCTGCACACATTTGCCTCCTCCCTGAGTTCCCCGTCTCCCCTAAGAGACTCACGCTGTTTCCTTTGTGGGCAGTGGCCTTGCGGTTGTGTCTCTGAAAGGTCTCTTGTTAGGAGAGACTTCCACTGTCTTATAATCCTGTCCCAATGCTGCCAGGAGAGCTCGTGTGTTACCACCCCTTAGGTCCTGTCTCTTGCTTGATCAACTTTGAAATCCTTAAATTTCTCAGAGATGACTCCTGGAGCCTCAAGTACTCTGGTGTTCTCTAGTGAGGATAAAAAAGGGATCAGACCTACATGCCTTGGGCCCATAATAGAAAAGGAACAAACTCACCCAATAGAGTTGTCCTCCCTTACCTCTCCTCCATGTGTCCCTCCACCAAATAAACACCAAACTTGAGATTTACAGTCCATTGCTTCGAGGCCATAGCCAAAGCTTAATGATTTACCAGGTGGAGTCCCACTGCTGATCCAGGTCACACAGAACTCTTCCTGCAGTGAACAGGAACCTTGAGGGCAATGGGTCCTTTGGGGTATTGACAAGAGGTGGGAGAGACACTGACACAAAGTCAGCCACCCTAACACTGAGTGTGCAGCGTTACCTGTGGTATTGGTTCAGAGGCTAACCTCAGTAGGACGTTCGTTTGTTTTGTTTTATGCCTTATTTTATTGGAGATGATCATAGTATATCTATTTTTAACATGTTTCTTCTGCATACAATTGATTATATCGTCTGTACCAAGTGTTGTGGTGAAAATTCCGAAGTGCATACTGGTAACTGTCTCCTTGTAGATGACCTACGTGCTGCCATTTGCAACAAGATAGAAGAGCAGCGAGGCTGTTCCCTCTCTGACAGGGATGGAGCCTTTCTTCCTAAACTCTCTTGAACCAAGATTAAGAACCACCTTCTCAAAGGGTGAGGTCTATTTATTTTTGGGTTAAAGGTTTCACGTTAACAGGGGGAAAGAGTTTCATTTAGAATAAAGCATAAGACCTCATATGATAAAAGAAAATGATGTGAGGGAAGACACTTAGGAGAACTTCTCAAAAAAGTTTGGCAGGAAATTAAATGCTTCATCTAAGCTCATTAATCATGCATTCACCTTTAGCTTATGACACATTCCCAGTAATGGTGACATTTGCAAACTAATTTAATTGCATACTCTTTTTTTTTAGGAGTGATATTGCAGGGCTTAATTTTTAAAAAATGTATCTTTATTGTTGAAAGTATTACAGTTGTCCCCTCTCTTTCCCCCATTGGCTCCCTGCCCTGCCCCGCCTCGAGCACCCCCCGGTCCCCCAAGACTTCCCCACCCCATTGTCTGTGTCTGTGAGGTATGGAAATATACACACAAATTCTTTGCTTGATCACTTCATGGCCACCCAGTTCCCTCTGAGGTTCCTCAGTCTGTTCCATGGTTCTGTGTCTCTGGATCTATTTTGTTCATCAGTTTATTTTGATCATTAGATTTCACATATGTGTGAAATCGTGTGATACTTGTCCTACTCTGACAGGCTTATTTCACTTAGCATAATACAGAGCTTAATTTATAAATAATTATAAAAGCATATCAATCATTAATTTTAGTTATTTTTTTATCCAGTTTTTAAAATATATAATTATGGGCGATATTAGATAAGAACTAATTGGTTGATCATCATTTAAAAGTACTTTTTTTTAAATCCTCACCTGATAATATTTTTTCATGGAGGGAGGGATGGAGAAGGAAGAAGGAGAAAGAGAGAGAGAAAGAGAGAGAGGTGTCCCACAGGCGCACTGACTGGTATGTCCCAACATAACCTGTCCAGGAAATCAGAAAACGCTGGGTCTTGTCAAAATATAACAATACCAGCCTCAACTTAGACACAGAGCATGTAATAGTAGGACCTCATAGAGGATGCTCTGAATAGGACCAAGAGCAGGAAAGAGCTTGGCAGTAGGTGTAGTGTGTGGAGCCTACAGGCAGAACATGTACAGTTTGGAATTCATGGCAATCTCTCAGCAAAGATTCACAGCAAAGATCCTCACAGGGTTCAGGATAGAGTCTCCTATAGTATAGCAGGACAAGCCTTTTGAAAAACAGCTCCTTGTGAGATATAGGGCCTCCAAAATGGAGCACCTAATCAGGGAACATCGGGGGACCATGACGCCAGAATTGCTCTTTAACAGCTGCTTCTGTCATTCCCACGAAGTCATAAGTTCAAATGGAAATGATAAATCACCCTTGAACAGGGTCACCAAAAGGAGAGGCACAGCAAGTGGGAGGATCAAGTGGTCCAGACCCTGTCCCCTCTTGAAACAGTGTCTCCCCTCAGCTCACACCATGGCCTTAAGGATGATCCCTTGTAGCCAGCTGGTATAGGAAGTGAGAGCCAGAATTTAGTTGAGAAACAAAATTTGGTTCTGGTAAATCTCAATGGGAAAATCTTTGGGTGATTTTCCTAATAATCCACTTTTTGTGGAAAGAGAATTAGCCTGTGGTAGAATTTTTATGTGTCCTAGCAGTTTGGATAATGACCAAGTTGTTTAGTCAAATGCTTGGAAGGAGAAATATTGGTAGACCAGAGATAAAGAAGGCCTGAGGAAGAAGCATGTGGACAAATCCATGAGAATGAGTGTGCCAGCCTCTGTCATTGGGCATGAATGGAACATTGGTTAGACAAACAGAGCCGCATGGGGACAGGCATACACGTTCCATGAAGATCTCACAGTCTAGGGTGCACTGAGATTTATTCCAGCTGCTGCTCCTACCAAATGTTTAATTTTCAGACAACAGAGACTTAAACTCAGCTCTGCATATGGGAACCTTTTTTGAGGAGCCAACAAGCAGTGTGGCAGCAGTTTGATTCCATTGGGCCCCTTCCATCTGTAGGGGGCAGTGATTCATCTTAACCAGAATGTACACATGCATATTCAAGGAAAGATTTATTATGGTCATAGCCGCTCAGCCAGTATCACTTTAAAAGGCTTTACAACATATTTGAGCCACTGACACAGATTCCCATAAATTATTGCATAAAGAGCACTTGATAGCCAAGCACATATGCTGGTAGCCCCTCACCACAGAATTTGCTGCTTCTGGCACATCTGCACCAACCAGAAATGCTGGCCTGGTAAAAGAGTAAAACATTCTAGGGAAGGGCCAGCAGAAGCATGGTGTTAGAGATGATACCCTCAGAGGACAGAGTACTTTGTACTAGAATGTATAAGCACAGAGCCAATGACCTACAACTTACTGTGTCCCTTTAAGGTAGACTACCAGGGTCTAGAAACAAAGGGGTAGAAATGCAGTGGTTTATTCACCAGCACTTCCCAGGTCCACCTTAGTTTTGCTCGTCATCCTTGAAACTGAGTTCTGTGGGATGATTGGAGGTCAGTCCCCAAATGGTGACCACCTTCAGGGGAGCACACTTCGAGTTTCCCATTATATTTTAAGCTGTAGCTACAGCCTGTTTTTCTCAAGATCCTGAGTCGCCATTTTGAGGAGTAGTCATTGATCTTAACCATCAAGAGGAGCCAGGACAAAGAAGCAGGGCAAAGGAGAATATGTTTGCCATCTAAGTGATCCCTTGTGATGATGCTTGCCCAGTTTTGACAATGAATAGACAAATGGAGTAGCCATAGCCTATGTAGTTCATGATGACCAGTGAATCAGATCCCATAGATATAAAATGCTGGGTCATCCTACCAGGTAAGGTGTCAAGATCAGCAGAGCTGACAGAAAGAGTGAGGGGATCGAGAATAGAGGAACAGCATAAACAACATCATTTGTAGCTTCAGAACCAGCTGCTGTGGGTGGGGATGAAAGGTCTGTAGTTTATCCACCCAACCTTTCCTTTTGTGTGTTTCTCCCAGGAAAAGTGGTACAACAGATGCTGAAGGGATTGTCCAAGAACTTATTTGTCCCACATGAGCTACACAGCACAAGGTATGGATTGTCGTGGAAGCTTTGGTAATCTTGGTGGTTACTTGTCCACCCCCAGGACTGAAACACATATTCTCCCACCTTTTGAAAGTGTTGGAAGCTGATAGCTCTCGACTGATGTCAGCCTTGGCTAAAGAGAATGCTTCATCCAGGGTCAAGTTCTCATCCTGGGGCAACCTGAATCCAAAAAAAAGTTTGCCTCCTTTTCTTTTCTTTTTTTTTAATTGATTTCAGAGAGAAAGAGAGAAGGAAAGAGAGATAGAAACATCAGTGCTGAGAGAGAGAGAGAGAGAGAGAGAGAGAGAGAGAGAGAGAGAGAGAATCAGTGATCAGCTGCCTCCTGCATGCTCCCTACTGAGGATTGTGCCTACGACTGAGGCCTGCCTGTGCCCTGACTGCGAATCAAACCATGACCTCCTGGTTCATAGGTCGATTCTCAACCACTGAGCCACACTGGCCTGGCTCCTTTTCTTGATTTCGATAATTCTGAAGGGATGTCCTAGCACAGGAGCTCCCAACCCTGTCAACTGAGCAGCGAAGCACATTCAACCTCTGTGCAATCATGCTTTTTAAACCCTTTATTTGTATAATGAACTTCCTGCAAATCTGTGCCTCAGATTCTTTTTCCTGAGAAATCTAACCATGACCCACCTCCAAATATTCAACCCCCCTGTTGCGAATCTAGAAAATAAAGTAAATGATGGGAGAACCATTCTGCAGGTCTGCAGACTGTCCCAGCATCCTCCAATCAGAGCGAGCTACAGCTTGTTACCTATAAAAATCCCAGACAATTGTGTAGCTACACTGAATTACCAGGCATATAAATTCCTTTCCTCATCATTGATTTAATAAGATAAATAATATGGGAGTTGAGGAATGTTCCATTTATGTGCAATGTAAATTAAAATGAATAAAGAATTTCATTCACTTCTTTATGAGACGTCAAATTAAAAGGCTGATAGGAGCGTAAATGGACTGGAACAGGATGAAGAGCAAAAAGCCCACATTATTTTTTGATTGCTGGTCACATAAACATTATAGGGATTAACAGAATTAGGCTTTATTTAACAAGCTGATCAAAAAGAAGCAGGGATAAATGAACATTCCTTGCTGTCCCAGATCCCCAAACTGGTTGACAACGCACGGGTATTAATGGACAGGCCAAGCTACTCCTCTTCTGGAGTCCGAGGTTACGGTCCCTGGTTCTTTTTGCGAAGAGCAGGGGTTTTATATTGGACCAGAGCACAGGCACATACACACAAACGCAGTTAATGAGATGCTTGGATCACACAGGGTTCATTTACCTGAGTCCTAGCGGCTTCTAGGGCAGAGGCAGGCCACCCGGCGATCCTCGCGACAAGACACACAGCAGGCTGGTCCACATGAGGTGAGGTGCGCCAGGGTCTGGAGGTTCAGTCTCAGCACTCGCGGCCACCGCTCGGCTCGGGCTTCACTGGGACAGAGTCTCTGGCATCTCAGGAAGGGGCGGGAGAGGAGTCGCACCGTGGGGAGCGGTTTGACAGCTCTGAGGAGCTCGCTCAGGGGCCCTCCTTTTAAGCGCATTTCAGCAGGTTTCTTCAGTGTCTTATCGTGGGTGCCTGGTGTGGCTTCTGCCCTTCTATCTATCGCACACATTTAGGGCGTAACGGGGTACAGCAGGGTGTAACAGGGTGTAACCCTTCTTACTTTAGCATTTCTAGTTTTTAGTAAAGTGGTTCACACATCTTAAAACTCAAAAAGTCATTTCACTGCCAACCAAACTCTAATACATTTCATACACCTAACTAACACACTCTTCAATAATTACTATAACGAAACTCTATCTAATACATTTCATATGCCTAACTAACACACTCTTCAATAATTACTATAACGAAACTCTATCTAATACATTTCATATGCCTAACTAACACACTCTTCAATAATTACTATAACCAAACTCTATCTAATACATTTCATACGCCTAACTAACACACTCTTCAATAATTACTATAACGAAACTCTATCTAATACATTTCATACGCCTAACTAACACACTCTTCAATAATTACTATAACCACACTCTCTCTAATACATTTCATATGCCTAACTCACACACTCTTCAATAATTACTATAACCAAACTCTATCTAATACATTTCATA
>PVJC01008315.1:0-48876 GCA_004026665.1 Murina feae | reverse complement strand
GAGCTGAGCTGAGGGGCGCAGCTTCACTTTCGCTCCTGCCGCAATGGAAAGGGCTGTTTACTCAGGTCCGGGAGTGGCGGCCGCCATGTTGGCTGGGCTAATTTGCATACAGCCGCTCTGATTGGCTGGTGGGCGTGGCTTACCCTGTCTCGGAGAAACGGTTAATTTTAATATTTCGCTTTTATTAGTTTAGATATATCTGATTGTTAGAATGTTTTGTCTGTAATTGTAGTGTATATAGTTAATAATTCATTTTTTCTTTATTGACTAAGGTATTACATACATATCTTTATTGTAGTGTATATAGTTAATAATTCATTTTTTCTTTATTGACTAAGGTATTACATACATATCTTTATCCCCCCATTGCTTCCTCTCCCATTCATGGCATCATCCTTGTGGTGTCTGTGTCCATTGGTATGCTTATGTGCATGCGTACAAGTTCTTTGGTTAATCTCTCCCCCTTATCCCTCTCCTCCCTTACCTTCCTTCTGAGGTTTGAGCATATAATCGATGCTTCTCTGTCTGTGGATCTGTTTTTGTTCATCAGTTTATGTTATTCATTATAATACACAAATGAGTGAGAGCATGTGATATTTATCTTTCTCTGACTTATTTCACTTAGCATAATACTCGCCACCTCCATTCATGTTGCTGCAAATGGTAGGAGTTCCTTTCTTTTTATAGCAGCATAGTATTCCATTGTGTAGATGTACCACAGTTTTCTAATCTACTCACCTGCTGATGGGTACTTAGGCTGTTTCCATATCTTAGCTATTGTAAATTGTGTTGCTATGAACATAAGGATGCACATATCCTTTCTGATTGGTGTTTCCAGTTTCTTAGATTATATTCCTAGAAGTGGGATCTCTGGGTCAAATGGGAGTTCCATTTTTAGTTTTTTGAGAAAACACCATACTTTTTTCCACAGTGGCTGCACCAGTCTGCATTCCCACCAGCAGTGCACGAGGGTTCCTTTTTCTCCACATCCTCACCAGTATTTGTCATTTGTTGATGATAGCCATTCTGACAGCTGTGAGATGGTAGCTCATTGTCGTTTTGATTGCATCTTTCAGATGATTAGTGACTTTGAGCATGTTTTCATGTCTCTTGGCCTTCCTTATGCCCTCTTTCATAAAATATCTATTTAGGTCCGTTGCCCATTTTTTGATTGGGTTGTTTATCTTCCTTTTGTTAAGTTGTATGAGTTCCCTATAAATGTTGGAGATTAAATTCTTATTGGAGATAACATTGGCAGATATGTTCTCTCATGCTGTGGGCTTTCTTGTTGTTTTGTGGATAGTTTCTTTTGCTGTACAGAAGCTTTTGATGTAGTGCCATTTGTTTCTCTTTAGTTTCCATTGCCCCAGGAGCTGTATCGGTGAAGAAATTGCTTCAGCATATGTCTGAGATTTTGCTGCCTGCGAATTCCTTTAGTATTTTTATGGTTTTCCATAATATGTTTAAGTCCTTTATTCATTTTGAGTTTATTTTTGTGTATGGTGCAAGATGATGGTTTAGTTTCATTTTTTTGCATGTATCTGTTCAATTTTCTCAACACCATTTACTGAAGAGACTGTCTTAACTCCATTGTATGTTCTTGCCTCCTTTGTCAAATATTAATTGAGCATGGTGGTTTGGGTTGATTTCTGGGTTTTCTACTCTATTCCATTGGTCCATATGTTTGTTCTTATGCCAGTACCAGGCAGTTTTGAGAACAGTGGCTTTGTAATACAGCTTGATATCTGGTATTGAGATCCCAACTACTTTGTTCTTCTTTTTCAGGATTGCTACAGCTATCCAAGGTCTTTTTTTTATTCCAGATGAATTTTGGAGAGTTTGTTCTAGGTCTGTGAAATATGCCGTTGGTATTTTAATGGGGAGTGCATTGAATCTATAGATTGCTTTGAGTAGTATGGACATTGTAATGATGTTGATTCTACCAATCCTTGAACACAGTATGTTCTTCCATCTGTTTATGTCTTCCTCTATGTTTTTTTTTTCAACATCCTGTAGTTTCCTGAGCACAGATCTTTAACCTCCTTAGTTAAAGTATCTTAATAATCTTAATTTTTAAGTATCTTAATTATCTTAATTTAATAAGTATCTTAATTATCTTAATCTTAATTATCTTAATTATCTTAATTATGAATTTTTAAAAAAATCTCTCTTTCTGTAAGTTCACTATTGGTGTATAAAAATGCCATGGATTTTTTGGCATTAATTTTGTATCCTGCTACATTGCCAAATTCATTTATTAAGTCTAATGCTTTTTTGATGAAGTCTTTAGGTTTTCTATGCACAGTATCATGTCATCTGCGAATAAGGACAATTTTACTCTCTTTGGCAGCCTTTAAGATTCTTACTTTGTTGATGTTTGCCAATTTAATTATGTTGTGCCTTGGTGTTGGTCTTTTTGGGTTCATCTTGTTTCGGAATCTATGTGCTTCTTGGACTTGCGTGCTTTTTTTCTTGCCAGTATCAGGGAAGTTTTCTGTTATTATTTCTTCAAACCAGTTTTCTACTCCTTGCTCAGCTTCCTCTCTTTCTGGTATCCCTATTATGCAGATGTTGTTTCATTTTGTGTTGGTCCAAAGCTCCCTTAGGCTCTTCTCTTGCTTTTTAAGTTTTCTTTCCAGTTGCTGCTGCATTTGTGTGTTTTTTTCTACCATGTCTTCTAATTTGCTGATGTGGTCCTCAGCCTCTTCTAGTCTACTATTCAAGCCTTCCATTGTGTTCTTTATTTCAGCTATGTTATTTTTTATTTCCCCTTGGTTCCTTTTCATGTTGATGACATTCTCATTCAGCTCCTTATAGTTCTCATTGAGATGTGTGTATTTGTCATACAGTCATTTAAGCATCCTTATAACCATTACTCTGAATTCTCTCTCTGACTTACCTCCATTTCATTTAATTCCCTTTCTAGTGATTCCCCTTTTTCTTTACTTTGTTTTTTGTCTCCCCATCTTTTGCTGTAATGTTTTAATTGTTTCTCTGTCTTAGATACAATGCTTTGCTATCCGGGTTCTTTTGGGGATGATGATAGAGGTATGGTCTCTCAGGTCTCCTGGGCTTGGTGATCTAGTGGAGCTCCCTACTTGAGCTATTTGGGTTCTCTTGATGTAGTTGGATCTTGAATGTTAGTTTCTTATTCGTGGATGAAGTCTTATCATGGATTGGCAATGTGACTCACCCCTGGCTTCATTGTGCTAGCTGTTTTGGATGTGATCATGGTTCCAGCTCTTGTGGAAAAGGTTGTCTGAGGTCTCACTGGTATGTGGGTTCCCAGAATCCATGGCCAGGGAGGAAGGAGTCTTGGAGCCTGAAGTTCAGATACTGTGACTTTGGCTGGTGTGGTGTGACTCTTGCTGGATAAGTATCACTATGAGGGGCCCAGAGCCCATGACAGGGGTGGGTGGGTGTCTCATAGTATGTGGTTGAGGCAGTGGGACTCTGACCAAAGTGATTTCCCTCTCTGAATCACGAGAGGGTTGAGAATATATCAGGTAGGGATATGGTAATCTTGGGGTCTGTGCCTGAAAAATGTGACCTTGTTCAGGGAGTCAAGTCTTCAATAACTCACCAAGCTGTCCAGAGGTAGGTAGCGAGGAGGGAGGTGTCATGGAACCTACTGAGAGAGCCGTACACCCTTGGTTAGAGAGGCACCTGCCCAGTGGCAGCACACAGAGCTGCCCAGGATCTGTCTGCAAGGGGTGTGTGCTCGTGGGGCCCACACAGTGGATCAGAGTGATTATGGTGTGCCACTGGCCCCGTAGAGGAAGAAGTCCCAGTTTCTGCTTTGGAGGATGTGTGCCTTTGGTAGGATATGCACTCCCAATAGCTACTTACAAAGGCACCCAGGAGGCCCTTGGAGAGGGGCTACCTCACAGACTAGATGCTAGTGGCTGGGGTTGTGCTTTGTAGTGGCTCAGAGAAGCACCCCGGGCCACCTGCCGGGGCAGCAGACTCGGGGGCTTGTGTGCTAGATAGGTGGAACTGCCATGACCGGAGGTCAGCAGCTGAGGAAGGGGAAGTCCAAGTGTCTGCTGCTGGGGTCTTGAGTCCTTGGTTGGATACAAATGCGCCTCATGGCAGCTCACAGAAGCACCTGGGAATCGCCTGCTGGGGCGGTGGCCCGAGGGAGCCTGTGTGCTGAAACCACATGGCCACAGTGCCTATGGGTAGGCAGCCAGGAAGGGGGAAGTCTGAATTTCTACTGCTGGGGCCGTGTGCCCTTGTTTGGATACAAGTGCACCCAACTGGAGCTCAAGGAGGCACCCAGGAGCCACCTATTGGGGCAGCAGGCTTAGTAGGCCTGTGTGCTGGAAAGGTGCAACTCTAATGTCCAGAAGTCAGCAGTCGGGGAGGGGGATGTCCCGATTTTTGCTGCCTTGTGCCCTTGGTTGAAATCGTGCATACCCAGCAGGTGTTCTCAGAGGCACCCAGGAGCCATCTGTTGGGGTGGTGGGGCTCAGGAGACTTGTGCAGCAGAAAAGTGTGACTGTGGTGTCCGGAGGTTGACAGCTGTGGAGTGGGAAGACTCAGTTTTTGCTGCCGGGGCCTTGCAGCCTTGGTTGGCTTCTTGTGTGCCCAGCAGCAGCTCACAGAGGCACCCAGGAGCCATTTGTCAGGCCAGCACACTCAGTGGGGCCCTCGTGCTGAAGCCACGTGACTGAGGTGTCTGTGGGCAGGCAGCCAGAGCCGGTGATGTCTGAATTTTTATTGCCAGGGCTGTGCATCCTTGTTTGTATATGAGTGTGCCCAGCAAGGGCTTATAGAGGCACCCAAGAGCCACCTCTGAGGCGGTGGGCTCAGGAGGCCTTTGCGCAGGAAAAGTGCAACTATGGTGTCCAGAGGTCAGCAGCTGAGGGTCAGTTTTTTCTGCCGGGGCCTTGTGCCCTTGGTTGAATTCACATGGTGCCCAGTGGCGGCTCACAGAGGTACCTGGGGACCGTTTCCCAGGGCGGTACGCTCAGAGAGGTCCTTGCGCTGAAGCCGTGTGACCGAGGTGTCTCTAGTTAATAATTCTTATTGTAGACTTAAAATTTTGTTACGAGGGTTGGCCTCATGTTAAGTGTTCTGACCACAATAAAGTAAATAAAATAAAAGTCATATTAAAGCAGCATGTCTTAAATTAAACACACTCCCTCTAAACTTGGACTTCATCCAATGGCCCCTCCAAGTTTGGATTTTATCCAATGGTCCTTGTCTCATTAAAGGCCTCACCATTTGCATAATATGCAAGTTGAGGATCCATTCTTGACACTTCCCTCTCCCTTATCCTCGTGCCTTATTTTTCACAAATTCATGCCAGTTTTAAACATCTCTTAAATTTGTTCCTTTTTCTCTAGCTCTGCTATATCCATCCTGCTTCAGACCAGTCTCAGCACTTACCTGGACGAGAAATATTCCATCCTGCTAGGTTCATATCTTGTTGCTTTCTTACACACCATCCTGTGGCAGCCAAAGTTATTATTCAGAAACAAAAATCTTGTCTTCACTCATAGATACAAAATCCTGAGTACTGTTGCCCCTGACTTGTTCCCCATATTCTCTTTCACCATTCTCCTTGCTCTCAACAATCCAGTTTCACTAGTTTCTAGATTTCTCAAAACCATTAAGTTCTATGACTGCTAAAGGTCTTGTACATTTTGTGCTTTGCCTGAGACTTTCATAAGTCATATGACATGCTTTCTCTAGCCCCACTGTCCCTCTGAGCTACTGCCACTCTCTTCCTTTAAACCTCAGCACACACATCACTTCATGAGAAAGCTTGCATTGACCTCCTCCAAGGTCAGTTAGCCCCTCCCTGCTCAGAGTCCTTCTTTTTTCTAATTACAGATAAGACAGTTTGTAATTTTATATTGGTGTGATTTTTTGAAAACTGTCTTCCTCCCCCCTCTCCCTTCTTAGATGTATGCTCCAACATGGCTTGTTTTGCATATCAGTGTGATATATATAACAACAATTTTATTTCAAATAAATATTGAAAAATGAATGAATGGGTAGTTCTGATCTCTATGAAGAAATTACACAATATGAGTGTGAAAACTCAAAGAATGTAGAAAGAACTTACTGGCTTCTCCCATCCCTTTCCTCATGGCCATTTTTATAATCATCCAAGCATATCTTCTTGGCTCCATTGAGCCAAAGACCTATTTGTTGTAGCATTTTTAAAAAAGATAATAATGCCATCCTATCTAATAAAAGAGTAATACACAAATTAGGCATCACTCCATCACAAAGATGGTTTCCCCCAAGGCCACAAGATGGTGGTGCCCACAGCCACATCTTATCTAATAAAAGAGTAATATGCAAATTAGGCATCACTCTGTCACAAAGATGGCCACCCCATAGTCACAAGATGGCAGCGCCCAGTCCAGCTCAGCTCCGCCACTTTAGTGGTCAGGCCTGTTAGCCAGGCAGGTGGCGAGGGATGTGGGGGCCCAAGGGGTGGAACAGGCAATCAGAAGGCGCTGGGGGTCCCCGGCCCAGGAGAGAGGCCTTCGCCAGAGGCCTCAGGCATGGGCAAGGGTGGAGCCGGTGATTGGAGGGACAGGGGCAGAGCCTGCGATTGCAGGGGTCTGGGAATAGGTGGAGTCGGCAATGTAGGGGCCTGGGAGTCCCCTGTCCAGGCCTGTAGCCTTGGCCAGAGGCTGCCAGTGGGGCAGGGATGGAGCTGGTGATGGCAGGGGGCAGAATCAGAGCCAGTGATTGCAGAGGGCTGGGCTCTGTGAAGTCGGTGATTGGAAGGGCTTGGGGGTCTTCTTCCCAGGACTGCAGCCTCAGGAAGAGACTGCAGGCCTGGGTAGGGTAAGAGCTGGTGATTTCAGGAGTCTGGGGGTCCCCTGCCCAGTCTGCATCCTTGGCCAGAGGTTACAGGCCTAGGCAGGGGTGGAGCTGGGATTGGAGGGGCAGGGGTGGAGTTGGTGATCAGAGTGAACTACAAAGGAAACACCTTTTTTACCGCTCGTTGGCTAAGCTCCCTGTATGCCACTGGTAATATTCTTAGTAACTTGGGTAATAAGAATCCAAAAAGGCAATCTACGGTTTTTCCACCACAATCCTAGAGAAAAAAAATGAAGGTCCACTGCTGGAGGACTAAGAAATGCCATATTCTGCCCTGGCCAGTTTGGCTCAGTGCATAATGCCTCCGCCTGCTGACTGCAGAGTCTGGGTTCAATTCTGTCCAAAGGCATGTACCAAGGTTGCAGGCTCCTCCCTGGCCAGGACCCAGGTCAGGGCATATGCAGGAGGCAACCAATCAAAGTGTTCCTCTCACTTTGATGTTTCTCTCTGTTTTTCCCTTCTCTTCCACATTCTTAAAAGTCAATGGAAACATATCCTCATGTGAGGATAAAAATAAAAGAAAGAAAGAAATGTCATATCCTATGAAAGACACATCTTGAAAATGCCTAAAGAAAGTTGGCATTTTTTCATGGTGAAGGGACTGGAGTCCATGTTGATGAAAACACCTTGGTGGGTGCAGTGACTGGCAGTGGCTGCAGCAGCGGGGTGATGGGGCTGATGGCTTCCCCTGATTATCCTGGTAACCTCCCACAAAGGGAGGCCAGACTGCAGCTTAGACCCACTACCCAATGGGAGCAGGGAGTGGGCCTAAGCTGTCAGTAGGACACTCCCTGAGGGCTCCCAATATGTGAGAGGGGGAAGGCTGGGCTGAGGAACCCCAGCACAGAACACAAATTTTGTGCACCAGGCCCTCAGATTTTGCTTGTGGGTCAGAGTTCCAGCAGAAAGCAGGATACATTTAAAATAAAAAGACTAGTTGAAAAAGTTCTTATTTAAGTATGAACAAGTAAAGGGAACCAACAAAGATGGTGAATCTCCAGAGACTAATATCAGGAAGAAACTATTACTGCCCTGAGTATCAAAGGGAAAAGAGGAGGAATAGTAATTCCAAGGCTCAGAGGGAGTGGGGGCTGGCCCGAGAGGCCTCCCAGTGGAAGGTAGGGAGGAGGGGGAATAGGGAGTCAGCCCTATGTAAGTATAGTGCCAAGGCAGGGAGGGTACAGGAGAGAAATACTCTATGCTCTCGTCCTTCCCTCGCTTGTCTCCCACTGGTTGAACCCATTTAGAAGCCAGATATCCTGGGGATTTGGGGGTTACAGGGGCAAGCCTACTGTGCCAACAACGCATGACAGACAAGAGCTGGGAGTAGATCTGTGTCAAGGTGGACACAGGTGCATATTTTCGATTTATACCTTAGGGGCAAAAGCATCTCTATTAGGGATGAAGGCTTTTATTTTACTACTAGAGGCCTGCTACATGACATTCATACACTGGGGGTTGGGGGGTGCATCCCTCAGCCAGCCTGCACCCTTTCGCAGTCTGAGAAGGACTTCATAGTGGCTATTCCTGGCTTTGAAATGGAGGAAGGGAGTAAGAGACAGGAATGGAAGCAGCCTCTGGAAGCTGGAAAAGGGAAGGAAACAGATTATCTCCAAAGCCTTTAGGGAGGGAAGCAGGCCTGCAGACACCTTCATTTACCCAATGAAATCCGTGGTGGACTCACAGCCTACAGCACTGGAAGATCATAAATGTCTGCTGTTTTAAGCCACTTAGTGTGTGGCAATTTATTTTATTTTATTTTATTTTATTTTACAGCTCCGACAGAAAACTTACAGTCTCCTCATTTGTGAAATGGGAGGAAGAATACTACTATTGAGAAGAAATTTAAAATATGACTGAGCTCCAAAACAAATAGTGTAAGGGTACGAATTGAGGTTTATGAAATGGTAGACTGCTTCGTAAAGACACATGCTCATTTCTTGTGCAGATTTCTCTAAAAGGCTCGCTGGCTGAAATACTGAGAAGGCAGTTCAAAAGATTTCCCTTGCTTGTGAACCACAACTGCTCTACTACATCAGTCAGCCCAGTGGGGGCTGGGTGGAGAGGGAAGGGGGCATATGTAATACTTTCAACAATAAAGATTTAAATAATTTTTAAAAATGATAATAGATAAATGAATCAGCCAGCCAGCAGGAAGGATCCTATTTTTAAAAACTAATTAATTATTATTTGTCTCTTGCTAGTGGCAAGAATAAAAACTACACAGGTTTATCAAATCAATTAATCACATAAAGTAAATCTGTAATGTGTTCTATTAGTTAAGGTAAACAGCCTGGAGAAATGACTAGACTTTGAAATCTCATGTTACTGTCCAGAATAGCTGCTCTAGGAGCCAGTGTAACTCTCCTTGGATGCTGTCCTTCTCTGCTGCCCTTGCCCTATGCCTGAACACTGCTAGGTCCTTAGATGCACCTTACAGCAAGGACACTTAG
The DNA here is from genome assembly GCA_004026665.1 of Murina feae. Lineage (NCBI taxonomy): Eukaryota > Metazoa > Chordata > Mammalia > Chiroptera > Vespertilionidae > Murina > Murina feae. The sequence continues at coordinate 39,574 of PVJC01008315.1, read as the reverse complement.
AAATGTACTGTAGCTGCATGTGAGTCCACAAAGAAGAGAGACCAAAATTTGGTGAATGTCCAGAGGTCTTCATCTTATGCATAATGTAACAAAAGCTAAAAATCTGGCACTAACTGTAGAAACCATCTCATTAGTTCAGCTTTGAAACTTTACCAATGACCACTTTAGGTTTTACTAGTAGAGTAAAGCCATTGAGGAACGATGACCGTGGAAACTGTTACTTTCCAGTTTTCCTCTAAGGCCCATTTGCCTGGGTATCAGGAGTGGTTATATACATGCCACTTACCACACAGCTGGGCACATAGTAAGCATGCTACTAAAGTTGGAGCTAATATATTATTAAAATCATTTTATAGTGAAAGTTGTCATTGTTTAATTTGTGACAGATAAAGGAACAAAAGTTAGTCAATTGAGAGCCAAAGAAATATTTTAAAACACAACTGCTAAAGATAAAAAGAAACTGCTGCACACGAGTCACCCCAAGATATTCCTGTTTTTAGCTAAAGGCGATTTAAGCTGCAGGCTCAGAAGGGACTTCCGCCCCTCCCTTGACTACCTGGAAGCACTTGGCCCTTGACCATAACGGGAGACTATCAGAGATACCTTCTTTTCACCTACCTGTAGGGTGAGACAAACTTCTATTTACTAAATGTCTGCTCTTCTTATCCTCCTGACATTAGCCTTGGGATCCCCCAATGTGCATTACCTCATGCCCAGCTCAGAATGTCTTGTATACCTCAATCCCCCTTTCTATCTCTGACTCTCTCATGTATACCAGGTTCCCATACATATGTATGTATTCAATTCAGTTATTTTTACCTGTTATCTGTCTTGTGTCAATTTGATTATCAGACCAGTCTTAAGAATACCTAGGGTAGAAGAAAGTTTGTTCCTCTCCCACAGTAACAGGTCAGGAATGAGAGGCTAATCAAGCCTGAATTAGAAAGTTGTCCCTCTCAAGTGTTTTTAAGTGGATCTGTGGTAGGCAGTTAGACAAGAGCAGAGCAAGGACAATGGGCCAGGTACAAAGGTCAACAGGTGCCTAGCAAAGGACAATTGTAGGGTGGGACCTCATCCCCAGGGGGACCTTTCCTGCCCTAGCATATTGCTGGTCATGTGGTTTGGATACCCTCACCTTTCTTCCCTACAGATAACATTTAGGCCTCAGTTGTATTTCAGCTCCAGGCTCAGAAGAGCAACAAAACCAGCCGGAGACCTCGACCTTGAAAGAACACATCTGGAAAACTGCTGTATATTCTATTGAGTCTTCCCCTGGGACCTCCCCTAAAATCTCACCCGTAAAACCCTTAGGACAGAGGACCCAGTGGCTCTCCCTCTTGGGAGCACGCCCATGCCTTACCCTATTCTCTTATAGTTGAATATAAGAGAATTGGCTCCGAATTCTTTCCTAGTCAAAACTCAAGCACCGAGGTTGCTGAACCCAGGTCCAATCTAACCCCATGGGTCCAACACCCAGTGCAGTTCTCGCCGCCTATAACAATAGCATTTCAGTGGCAATGCTGACCTGAAAGACACCTCTGGACTGAGTGCTGAAAGTGACTCGTTTAAGGCTTCTAGGGGGTGGTTCGATAAATTTAAGAAGTGTTTATTTACAGATTAAACAGTACATTAAAAATGTGCTGTACAGCCCTAACCAGTTTGGCTCAATGGATAGATCGCTGGCCTGCGGACTCAAGGGTCCCAGGTTCAATTCCGGTCAAGGGCATGTACCTTGGTTGCGGGCACATCCCCAGTAGAGAGTGTGCAGGTGGCAGCTGATCGATGTTTCTCTCTCATTGATGTTTCTAACTCTCTATCCCTCTCTCTTCCTCTCTGTAAAAAATCAATAAAATATATTTTTTAAAGAAGTACTGTATATAAGAAAAGTCAAAAGAGGAAATTATTGGTGGATCTTGAATTGATTAATTCAATTTACATTATTTCTAATGGGAAAAAAATGGTCCAGTTTTCAAACAAATTGCTTCTCTAATAGCCTTCCAGAATGAATTAAATTTGAGAACTGAAGTTCCACTGTATTTTCATTTTGAGAGATACTTTAGTATCTTTCCAATAAATCCACCATTGCAACTTAACTAGCTCAAGCTGAGTTCTGTTACTTGCAACTAAAAAGCTAAACTAATACAATATAGATACAAATTTTTTGAGGTCTTGGTAAAGAGTTTTAGAGAAGTAGTTAAAATCTTTGTTACACAAGAATGAAGATCTACTCTCCTAAAGGGGAAAAATGTGAGATAAATAACTAAATAAGTTTATCTACAGAGAAGAGAATTACTTATAAAGAAAGGAACCAGAAAATTGAAAATTGCCTCAGGACAATTCTAAACTGCTGGGTTGCTTATCAGTGGAAAAGCACATAATTCTCCCTGCTAAGATGCGGAGGCACCTCGAAGAAAAATCTTATTTCAGCCATTTGTTTCAGGTGCGACTTTATGAGAATTCCTAGTAAACAGCAAAACTGATTTTGTGCCCCTCCCCTTCCCACTAGATCTTTGAAGGCGCTGGTCCATTACTAAAATGGCAAATGACACAAAAACAAGAGACAAACAGAACAAAAAGAATGACTAATTCCCAATGAGAAAAATTCATCACAAGTAACAGAGATGACTGATAATAGAGCCAATGGATAAAAGTCTCTTGAGATCATAGTCTGGAGAGAAAAAAAGAATAGCAGAAGTTGAGACTAACATTTTGGTCATAATCAGGTATGGGGAAGAAAAATATTTCCTCCACCTTCTTTGGGTCCCTGTCTGGGTCTGAACATTAAACTGATAGATTAATAAGAGAAAAGCGTAAAAATTTATGTAAGATTTATATGACACAGGAGCCTTCATAGGAAATGAGGACCTAAGAAACAGAACTGAGTATTTTTCTGCTAGGTTTGATGAAGAGTGAACAGCCCTGGAGAAATACAGTAAGTTAAAGAGTATGAGGCAAGTGCAGTAAACTGGAGAATTTGACAAGTCCTGTTTGTTGGGAATTCTTCTTAGAGTCTCTTTGTCTTCAGAGATGAGGATGCTCCTTCCTTTCAGGAATAAGGATGGAACCTCTAGGGGGAGGGTTTTAAGATCGATTTTAGGGGAGAGTAGCTGGGAAAGTCAGAGTGACCTTCCTGTTGCTGCTATTTTCTCCAACTCCATCCTAAAATCTTCAATATGCAAGGTGTCATGTTTTAGGGTAGCATGTCCTGAAACCCATCTCAGGTCCTGACACATGTAATTAAAATAACAATGAAGAACATTCCAGAAAATTCTAAAATTATGGTAGTGGTCTCTAAGTAAAAATGGTACTTCATTACCAAGTTTTACATAGTCATAGAGACCACCAATGTGATGATTTATGGTCACCACAAGGCTTATTGAAACTGACTTCAGAATAAACCTTCTCCTGCCATCTCTGTTTGTTTGTTTTTTAAATATATTTTTAATGATTTTAGGGAGGAAGGGAGAGGGAGAGAGAAACATCAATGATAAGAGATAATCATTGATTAGCTGCCTCCTGCATACCCCACACTGAGGATCCAACCTGCAACCGGGGAAAGTGCGCTGACTGGGAATCAAACTGTGACTTCCTGGTTCATAAGTGGATGCTCAACCACTGAGCCACGCTAGTCGGGCCTGCCATCCTTGTTTATAAACATGCGATGAACAGGGAAGTTGCTGCCCTGTGCTGGTCTTCTATCTGAAATATATACTTGCATTTCAGAAGGCAGAATTGCATAGGTGTGGGTAGCAGTCAGTACATGTGCTCAGGGCTAGATTAAGCACCAGGACAGGCAACTCACTTCCAATTAGGTGCATCTGTTCACCTAATTGGGTAATAGTCAGCTGTATACATTACAACGAATCTCCACTATGGATCAGAAATATATTCCAGTGTTTATTTTAGGTTCTGGTTCTTCAAGGGAGGGGAGCAATTGGTATTTATAGCAAGTTATTAAATTCTGAAATAAACAGATGTTGTGTGTTAAATTCTGAATTAAAATGACTCTGGCTGAAAAATAAATGAACAAACAAAATAGAAACAGACTCATAGATATAGAGGCCAGACTGATGGTGTCCAGAAGGAAGGGAGTGGTGGGGGGACTGAGGGAAAAGATGAAGGGATTAAGAAGTACAAACTGGTAGTTAGAAATAGTCACAGGGATGTAAAGTACAGCATAGAAAATGTAGTCAATACTATTGTAGTAACCAGGTGGGTACTTGAAATATCAAGGGGACCACTTTGTAAAGTACATGATTATCTAACTGTTGCGATGGCTGGAATGGCACTGGGTGTCTGTCACACTGGTGGGGTCAGATCGGACCTGGGTTCTGCAACCTTGGTACTTGAGTTCTGGTTGGGAAAGAATTCAGAGCCAAGACTGAAACTATAAGAGAGCATTTATTTATAAAATGGCAGAGGTAGAAGAAGTAATTCATAGAAGAAATGGGCTGAGGAAACAAGTTATAGAGGCAAACGAAAGGCCTTTGGAGCTTGGGAGTGAGGAAAATAATGGTAATGCACCTGAGGGGAGAGGGGAGTGGGAAGGAGGAAGAAAAAGGGAAAGGGAAAGGGAAAGAGAAAGGCATGGGCCGCTCCTCGCTCCTCGAAGGCAGAGTGAGCTGGGTCCTCCATCCTGAGAGTTTTGGGGTGGAGATTTCAGGGGCGGTCCCAGGGGAAGATCTCAGTAGAATATTTAGCAGTTTTCTAGGGGTGTCCTTCCAGGGTCAGGGAAGGGGGTCATTCTTTAATGCTGCTGGCATTGAGGTCAGCCTTAGAGTTCCTGGTCTGGTTTTTCTGCTTTTCTGAGCTGGAGATGAAATACAACTGAGGCCTAAATGCTATCTCTAGGGAGGAAAGGTGAGGGTATCCAAGTCCCATGACCACAATACGCCGGCGGAGGGAAGGTCCCCCTAAGGATGAAGTCCTACCCTATTATTGCCCTTTGCTTGGCAATTAGGTCTTTCCGCCTTGTGTACCTGGCCCGTCATCCTTGCTCTACTCATGTCTAACTGCCTACCACATCATCTCTCTGCTGTACATCTGAAATGAATACAAAATAATACAGAAAGTAAACTGTAATTGAAAAATAAGACAAAATAAATAATAAAATGCCTGGCTGAAACAGAACTTTAAGACTTTTTAAATTGTCCGTGAGATCAGGGAAAAAAACAGTGGATAGTATTACACACTTTGTCTTTTAAGTTTTGAACACTTCCATTTACCTTTTGTGGGGGGGGGGGGGAAAACCACAAAACTAAAATATCCAATGGGTTTTTTAGTGATGAAATTGTAGAACTAGACGCTCACATTATCCTGAAGAAAGATATGGAAAGTACTTGAATGCAGACATTTCAGATCTAAGAAGTGATTTGTTCCATTTGGAAATGTAAATTTCACCTGGTCTCCGTGGATCTGGTTTTCTCTGGAAGAAATGTTAATTTTTAAAAACTTTCCAGTGCTATGGATTATTGCTCATTCCCATAGAGCTGTGGGTGTTCTCCTCCAGGCAACTGTTTATAGGAAATCTATTCCTGAGACCCTAGGAAAGCTGGAAACTCTGTGGGCATAAAGCCCACGCTGAAGGACACCCCCTCCCAGGACACCTCATGTCCACTGTGGCTTATCTACACTGAATACGCTGACTGCAGGACAGTGGACTACTTTGTTGTGCTGAGTCACAGAACCACACCCTTTTGGGTGGAATTTCCTGAATAACTCCTTAGTGAATGTTCCCACTGTCCTCCATAGAGAGGAAGTAGACTGGGGACAGGAAATGAGGCAAGCCATGGTATGAAATGGTGTCTGAGAAAAGCAGTTCTCTGTGGGACCTACTGGCAGTTTTGTCCAGATTTCTGAACCGTGGAAGGAAGTCTGGTGGCTGAAGAGTTCAGAACAAAAGCATTGTAAACCAAATTAATATGGGGCTGTAGTAAAGACTAAGCACTTGTTTGAGCAGAAGGAGCTGCAGCCCAGAACGCACGGATTAGGGGAATACTTAAATGGTGTCCCACCCGAATTCAGAGGAGGGCTCCTTTTATAGCGGAAGTTCCTGCCCACATTTTCCATTAGATTCATTTATGTAAATAAGATATCCAAATTGTGTGGTTCCGATTGGATAATGCAGGTCTCAGTCCTTTGGTAGAAAGGGAAAAACAGGGTTTCCCTGCAGTAAGTAACTCGGAAGACATTAACAAACAGGCCAGAGTGCAGGAGCTAGAGTCTGAGGTTCTTCCCAGTATACAGTATACAGAGTCCATGAGAAGGCCCTGTCAGCAAATGGCCTCTAGGATCTATTATTTATAAAATTTGGGCCCTCAGCTGACCATGGGGAATCCATCCCAGCTGATAAATTCTTTCTCAAAGTTCACATTAAATGACTCTTTCCTCTCAGGGTCTACCTTGAAGTCAAAAGAATCATGATCTGCAATTTGGGAATACATTGCTGAAGATGGCTGCTCCAAGTATAATATGTGCATCAGGGTTGGTCCAAGAATTATGTGTTGTCAATTAACACTGAGAAAGTACAGAAAAGTAGAATTAGAAACTTTTAGAGTAGATTGTTTTTTTTTATTATTATTATTTGTTAATCCTCACCCAGGGATATTTTTTCATTGATTTTTAGGGAGAGTGGAAGAGAGATGGAAAGACAGAGAGAAACATCAATGTGAGAAACACATCGATTGGTTGCCTCCAGAATGAGCCCCAACCAGTGCCCAGGCCGGGGAGGAGCCTGCAACCAAAGTACATGCCCTTGACTGGAATCGAACCCAGGATTGTTTGGTCCACAGGCTGACGCTCTCTCCACTGAGCCAAACTTATTAGGGCTAGCGTAGATTTATAAAGTAAATTTATGGCTTTTCAATCAATAATAAATAGGTTGGGGTTGTATTTTTATACCTTTTTTATCTCATGTTTTTAATTTTTTACAATATATCTTTATTTATTTTAGAGAGAGAAGAAGGGAGAGGGAGAGAGAAACATCAATGTGAGAGAGAAACATTAATTGGTGCCTCCTGTATGCACCATGACTGGGGACCAAACTGGCAACCTTTGGATGCATGGGAAGAACATTTAAAAGACAAATTAATCCTCATCCTAGGCTTAAGCAATCCTCACAATATGTTTTTGTTGACTTTTGGAGAGCAATATTGATCAGTTACCTCCTGCATGTGCCCCAACTGGGACTGAACCTTCAACCTAGATATGTGCCCTGACCGAGAAATCAAACCTGCAACCTTTGGGTGTATGAGATGACTCTCTAACCAACTGAACCACCCAGCCAGGGCTCATGGTTTTAGTTATTTTTATATTTTATAAAATTTGGTTAGTGACAGATTAGAAATAGAGATAAAATGATTCTTTACCACAGATAGTTTGAGAGCCCTTGAGTTAAGCTATTTATTGAGTTTACTTATATGGAAAATATCACAGATTTATTGTAAACTAGAGGTCCGGTGCACGAAATTCGTGCACGGAGTCAGGGTGGGTGGTGGTGGTGGCATCCCTCAGACCAACCTCTGCACCCTTTCTAATCAGGGACCCCTTGAGGGACGTCTGACTGCCCATTTAGGCCCGATCTGTTTCATAATCCAGGAGTGCTGGCTCCCAACCTCTCACCTGCTGATTGCCCCTAACCCGGCCAGCCTGATAAACGCCTAACTGCTCTTGTGCTGGCCTGATTGCCCCTAACTGCCCTCCCCATGCCAGGATGCCACCCCCAACTGTCTTCCCCTGCAGGCCTGAGTCCCCCACAACTGCCCTCCCCAGCAGGCCTGGGTCCACCCCAATTGTCCTCCCCTGCAGGCCTGGATCCCCACCAACAACCCTCCTCTGCCAGCCTGGTCACTTCCAACTGTTCACCCCGGCCAGCCTGGTCCCCCCTCCCCCACCAACTGCCCTTCCCTTCAGGCCTGGATACCCCCAACTGCCCTCCCCTGCAGGCCTGGGTCCCTCACAACTGCCCTCCCCCATAGGCTGGGTTTCTGCGCACCTCCTTCCCCAGTGGCAGCAGTGCCAGCCGACGCAGGACTCATAGCCGCTGGGGTGCGGGGCCAAGGTCCTCGAAACTGTGGCACCTAAGTGTCTGGGGTGGCTCGACTCCGTACCCTCACCTCCTCCTGGCCCCCAGGCCCAGGCTGCATGCCCAGGGCTGGCAGGCCCTGCCAGCCCCACTGCCCCAGTTGGCACGTGGCGACTGGGCTGACATGTGGCAGCGGCCTGCAGCAGATGAGGCACACGCTGGCCTCATTTCAATGTAATGGATCAAATGGAGCAGCCATGTGGCAGCAACAGTTTGCAAATCTCCCGGCCTTCTGTGCTGCTCGCTGGCCACCTCTCCCCGCACGTGGCCTCTACTCTGCGGCGACTGTAGAGGCAGTCCTCAGGGCTTAAGCACCCCACCCAACCAAGCCTGCCCTCCGCCCTGGCCCACTGCTCTCCTACCTGGAGCTGCCCCATGCGCCTCGGACCCGCCGCCACCACTGGCCACGAAGCACCCGCCACCACCCCCTGCTGCCCACGCCTCACCCGCCACTGCTGTCTCCGGCTGCTGGCCTCCATCTTGGCTGGATTAATTTGCATACAGCTGCTCTGATAGGCTGGTGGGCGTGGCTTTGGCTGGTGGGCATGGCTTAGGCATCCTAGAGAAACAGTTAATTTCAATATTACACTTTCATTAGCGTAGATAATCATGGAGATGATGTTTGTAAAGTGCTCAGCCTGATACCTGGCACTTAGTAGTCATACATTAAACAGGAACTAATTCAACATATGTAATCTCTTGCTATTTAAATTGGGACTTAGATAATTGGGAGGAATTCTCCAGATGAAGAAGTTAAAGGTGAAGATTAGAGTGGGACCAGGATATACAAAAATATTAATTTAAGAAAGGACATGTCAAGCTGGCTGAAACCCTGAAAGTACAGGTCAAAGCCCTAAGAATTAAAATATATTGTGGCCATTACATATCCTGGAGTTTTACCAATAATTAGGCCTATTCTCCTTAAAAATTCTTTTTAAAGTCCTCAAAATTCCAATATGTATATCTCATGTATTTTTCCTAATTTTAGTTCTCAAAATATAGTAACTCAGAGTATTGATAGTGTTTGACATTCTCATATTCATGAGATTTACAATGATAAAATATGGTATTGGAGTTTACTTTCAAATGATGCTAAATGTATCCAAATGCAAAAACAAATTTTTTTTTAAATTTATTTACTGTTGGTAGTATTACAGATATCTCTCATCTCCTCCTTATTTCCCCCCTCCTTCCCAAAACAAATTTTGTTAAAAGATTATAAAGAAAATAATGTATACATTTAAGAAGATTAAATTTTATCATCACTCTATTGTACTTCTCATATAATCAATGCTCTTAATTACAAACACACCTCAATTATAGACTCTGTGTAACCTCTGCTTTCAAAAACTTCATTATTCATTACATGAAGTGAGAATATGCCCTAGAAGGTAATAAACCTATGTTTTTATAGATATCCCTCTATTACTCTTCTTAATCAAACAATTTGGAATTATCGAGGTGTAAGTGCAGATGCTCAATTTTGTTGTAGGAAGTGACTCAATAACGTTTTACTTTTCATTCTTTATGTGTGTCACACTCACCTATGATGCAGGAATATGCTATAATTCTCTGCATTCATAAAACTGTCGAATAAGAAGTACAGTTAGCTCTAACCAGTTCGGCTCAGTGGATAGAGAATCTGGCTCAGTGGATAGAGAATCTGCCTGCGGACCAAAAGGTCCCAGGTTCGATTCCAGTCAAGGGCATGTAGCTTGGTTGCGGGCACATCCCCAGTAGGGAGTGTGTAGGAGGCACCTGATCGATGTTTCTGGCTCTCTATCCCTCTCCCTTCCACTCTGTAAAAAACCAATAAAATATATTTTAAAAAAAGAAGTACAGTTAATAATGAATGCATAGCAGAAACTGCATAAAAACTCTTGACTCCATTCTGCTCTGTTTTTCTTTTTCCTGCTGTGACAGCCTGCCTAACATTTTGGAAGGTAAGTTTCAATGGTTATTTGCATTCTCCCTCTTCTTTAACTTGCAACCCTTCTAACCATATTCTCATCTCATTTTAACTAAAAACAAATGAGTCTCTCATTCTTGTTAATGAGTTATGGTCTCTGGCTTTAATGTTAGAAAGTGATCTTCCTTAAGAAAAATTCGAACAGCAGTACAAAGGATCTATTAGAAGCTGCTGGGGGTATGGTCCCCCTTCCATGACTGTCATGGTTACGTTGTTTGATGTTGCGGAATTGGCATTGTTTTCCTGGTAAGATGCATGCTGCAGATGGTGGGCAGCCAGATCTTGTTGAAATAGGCAATTGTACGACGGACTGAGTCCTGAAAAGCCCTCGGCCAGTGCGGCGAAGTGTTTATATTATTTCATTGAGGGGAAAAAGAAGATGGTAATTTGGGCCTGAAAGACTTGAATAAATCAGAAGCTTCCCTCATCTGTACACTGCATTTCACAGGGAGATTTTGCTGGACACAAAATTGCAAATCGTCTGCTGAGTTACAGGATATAAAAATTAAAACAGCCAATTAAATGCAAATCATCACTGTGCTCAGGACAGGTGCAGCCTGACCTAGTAGGTAAGTCATGCTTTTGATGATTATAGCAGTCATTTCCCTTTTAATACAGAATGGAATTCTAGCAGACATCATACACGATGATTTGTTCAGTGAACCTGTCCCCTGCTTCAAGCAAGATTCCTTTGTAATGTGCATGGCTAGCTCCTTCTCAATGCTCTAGTTTCTGCCCAAGTGTCTCCTCCTTGAAAAGGACTTTGATCTCCACTTTATCTAAAATAGCCTCCCCTGCCCCTCACTCTATGTTTTTATTTCAGCCATAACTAGCACCATGTGATATGATCTCATTTATAAATTTGATTACTTGCTATTATCTTTCCCCTCTAGATAAAACACACATTTCTGAGGGTAGGGTCTACATTTGTGTTTTTACTGTCTCCAATCCCTGGCTCAGCAAGCACTCAATAAGTTTGTGTAAATAAATAAAAGAATATTTTAAGCATACGTGTAAATAGCTCTTTAAAATAAAAACTGTCTCATGTTTTTTAAGACCAGGCACAAGAAAAACTATTGACTATTTTATAAAGCTTTTTCTTAGAACCACAGGAGTTCTAAGACCTTGCTCTCTACCATTTTTGAAATGTGAAGAACGACATATTTTTTTAAATAGGAATTTGGTTTAAAAGGATTATTGGCAGGAAAAAAAAAGGTGCTTTTCATAAACAGGCACACAAAAATAAAACCATTAACCATAATGTGTAACTATACAGTTATTTTCCATTTGTTGTTTTCCTCTAGTTGAGAATTTAAGCACACAGTAGCATCATTAATACCAAATTATGGGAGGGGCATGGGGATGCCATTATCATATTATAAAACTCTCTATAATAGTCTTTCTCTCAGTAGCTAGTATTTGTTCTGAGTCAGTTCCTATTATTCATTCTATTTAGCCAGTACTGAATCTTTATTGATCTTTTCTTCATAAAAGAAAAATCAATGTTCTATTATGTTTGTTAAACAGGTAGAGTAAGATTGTGGTGGGCATGGCAAATGAAACAATGGATAATGATTTGCTGAGATGTTCAATTTCATACAGTAAAGGGAAACTAAGAATAAGATAATAAATCACTACTTGACATCTACTAGTATGTCTGTTTATCGTAAACATCCTAAACGTGTGTAGATTCCAATGTTAAAAACATTAAAAGCAATTTTTTAGAGAAAAAAACAGACATCATTAAAAATATCTGCAATTTAAATTTCTAATTTTAATATGTCTTCAGTTTGCATGAGTTAGAAAACAAAATGGGTATAGGCACTAAAAATATTACATTATTCCAAGGAATCTGGCCTTCAGCTGAGGTGATTACTTCTGTCCACCTGTTAAATACAGCACTCTCGGGGCAGCTGCACTTACGTTTCTGCCATTCTTCCACTTTTGACTTATTTAGAAGCTGAAGCTTATGTAATTTTAGTGTTCAAGAATTTATACTGTTCATTACTACTAAATTCTGGAAAACAACACAATGCAAAAAGGACCTGTTCCACAATGTTGCCAGTCTACAAACTAGACTTTGCTTTTTCTAACAGAAAAAAAACCTGCCTATTTACAAAGGGACACACGGAAGAGGACATTTGCATGCATTTATTTTACATACCTGTTGAACATCCATTGGGCAGATTACTGGAACAGTCACTGGAATATGAGGAGTTATGAAAAATGGATCATTATGCTCAGAGCTTAAAGTCTAAGCGGATGATGACATATCTGTGAACCTTGTGATGACATATGGGAGAATTAGACAAAGGTTCTAAACCTTTCTCAAAGGAGAGGAAACTATGAGATAATGTGGAGTTCCTATAAGAAAGTGATCTATACTGGCCTCTGTGTCTGCCAGAATTAAGTAAGAAAAACAGGGCAAGAGTTTGCACATGGGAGCCATTTAAAAGCAACAATGAACTTTGTTTATAATGATATTCTGCCCATTATTAAAACATGGACAGCATTAAACGCAATTACGTGTAAAATGTGGCTACGAGTAACATAGGCTAGCACTATTATCTTCATTGCTCTTAGCCTGTTAAGTAAGATACACTGTGTTCTCTCTGTAACTTAACCCATAAGAGCAGGGGGAAGTGAAGGCAAAGAAGCCAGTAAAATGTGTACAGTGTCCTGAAATTTAAGATGGAGCTTTGTCAGGGCAAGGCAGAAAAATAAACCTCTGGTGTCTCGCTCATTACTGGCCCTACCATGAAGCATAAGAGATTGTCCTGGTCACTGCCAACTCTGGAGCCTTTTGCTGCCAGAGACAGATCATCACCAGAAAGTTAGCCAGTGGGAAGATAGATCGTCACAGGAAAGTCAGCTAGTGAGAAGGCTCTGTTGTCTCCAGTCAACCCCAACACCATGCTTAGGGCTGACGCTCGCTACCCTGGCTGGATGTAGGAAATATCTGGGGGATTGGTTAAAAATACTGCTGTGTGGGCTCTGTTCTGAATTATTTTAATTGCTCTGAGGTAGGACCTTGGACACAGGTTGGCACTAGCTTTCCAGGTGATCCTAATATGCAGGTGAAATAGGTAATCACTGTTACGGGCAAAGAAGTGAGACACCATCCCAAGTAAAGGGGTTGGGCCAAGCCTTGCTCTTTTAACACTTTGTAATCGGGCATTTTCCCGCCCAATCGCGTCGTAACGCGGGGCTTTTTTGACATTTTCTCGCCAAAGTTAGACTTTCCATAAGATATTCATATCTTTCAATCTATTTGATATTTTTCTATGAAATTTTCAGTGTTTTAGCTTAAAAAGAGGTCTCTATTTACTTACTTTGCAAAGTATGTGTCATTGTATTTTTTATGTACACAAAATTACTACATTCTAGGTAAACATATTAAAAAACATTCTTTCACAATCAAAATAATTTTATTTATACAAAATTACAATATTTCTTTGAAATTTTCAACAGATCTTATAAAAAAAACTATAACCTAATAGTGCTTCACAGTGTGGTAGCGTTCGAAACACTTTCCTTTGTGCAGGGGTGCATTACAAAACTTGCACATGTACCGTGTTTCACTGCGTAGTTTATGAGCGGCACACACACGACAACGACGTAAAACATTTTAATTTTTGCCGGTTCCAACTAGAGGTTCCAATGTATGTTTCCTCATGTCCATTGACAGTCTCCCTGGTGGATCCGATTTTACTCGTTTCCCGCAAAAAAAGTGTGTTAAAACTCCTTTGAAGCTATCATCTCCTCAATGCTACCCTTGATACTTATTTGACTCTGATTTCTTGTAAGTAAAAGTGTTCAGGTCATGGCAGAAGAGGCAGTGGAATATGTGTGTGTGTGTGTCATTCACACTGAATTTCTCAACCTAGTGGGAAATCTACTTTTGGCCAAAGTGCAACTGGGAACAAATCTGAACATAATTTATTTAATGTTGGAAAGTGACAAAGGACATAAAACTAAATACATTTCAGGGATCGAAAATTTTCATGTTTATGAAATAAATGAATAACCGGCAAAAAATGTTGGTGTACATATTTACTTTGGTCTGTCAGAGAAAAAAAGAATGTTTACTCTGGATGCTAAGAGTCTTGGAGTCTGTGGGACTATTCTAGATATTAGAAGTCTTTGGTAAAATCACAAATGAGAAACACATTATAACACCGAGTCTGGATGTTCCAAGCTCAATGTGTCTATAATCTTGACCAAGTTCTTAGAAAGGGAAAGCTGCAACTAGATTTTCAAGATGCCCAGATTTGGGGGTCTGGACAGTATTACAGTATTAGTAGACAAGGGAATGAACAAGAGCATTTGTATGTAACAGCTCTATCTCTTCCGGCCTAGCTGCCCACCACAGGTCAGCTCCATGGCTGCACACTGTGTTGTCTCTTTGGATTCTTTACTTGCAAAAGTGGATCAGCCAGGTGCACACATTCTAAATGCTGAGGATCATCAGAAAGTCCTGACCCCATATCCAGGTTTGCTTAGCTGTGGTGGTGAAAACTCCCAGCAATGTACAACAGAAGGGACAGGATTGGAAGATGTGGGTTCCGATCTAGAATCTACATCTAATCAATTGAGAAAAATTGAGAAAGTTGTTTAAACTCTTAGGGTCAGTTTCCTCAAATGTAAGGTAAAACACAGTAAAAAAGCCCTGCCATGCCTAACTCCAAAATTTATTATAAACCGAATATAATTCGCAATAAAGTTTAGTGTGTGCAACTTGCAAAGTACAGTGAGATGGAAGAATACCAGCATTATTAAGACATCAACTCTGCAAACTCCCTTTTGAAGAACTATCATGAAAATAATCATTAATTTACCTATTATCTTATTCTGTAAAACAAATTATCCCAAAAGTTTATTTTGCTTATACAACCTCTTTTTGTTGTTGTTGTTAATCCTCACCCAAGGATATTTTTCCTATTGATGTTTTAGAGAGAGTGGAAGGGAGAGAGACAGAGAAAGAAACATTGATGTGAGAGAGATATATCTATTGATTGCCTCCTACATGCTCCCCAACCAGGGCCAGGGATTGAGCCTGCAACAGAGGTACATGCCCTTGATCGGAATTGAACTTGGGACCCTTCAGCCCGAGGGCGGGTGCTCCATTCACTGAGCCAAACCGATTAGGGCTATACAACCTCAGGATTAGGAATTTGGAAAGAGTTCAGTCAAACCTTTCTTGCTTATCATTTCTCCTGGTTGCAATCAGATTTCTGCTGGAGCTCTTCCGTCATCCAAAGGCATGACTGGGACTTGAGAATTTACTATCAAAGTAATTAATTCCATGGCCAGCAAGTTGGTGCTGGCTCTTGGCCTTAACCCTTTCCATATGGTCCATGGGGCTGCTTGAGTGTCCTGACATCACAGCTGGCAACCACCATTGTAAACAAACCCACAGACCATGGTGGAGTTTCATTGCCATATGTGACTTAACCTTTGAAATGTCACACAATCACTTCCACTTTGAGCTCTGATTCAAAGCAGAAGGTACAATACAAGGTGTGAATTCCAGTAGGTGAGAATCAATGGAGGCCGTCTAGGCAACTTACTACTGACACTTAGCTATTTATATGTTTCTACAAAGTAGATTATCAAGTGCTCTCAGATGGAGTTTGACAGGGAAATAAAAATAAATAAATACAACTCTGACTGTGAAATCTGTCCAAAGTAAGGTTTGTATGGATCACCAGAGAAAGTAATCCAAGACTTAGAGGACAGCAAACCAATCTGTAGAAAACCTTGAAAAAGAAGATGTAGACATAGTAGATATAATCAACACTATACTGCATGGTATTTTTGAGACTAGTCTAACTTACAAATAGTTCAAAAGTAGTCTGTGTTCAGCGGTCTTATAACCATATCAGGCTTTTAGCTGAAGATAACATATTCATGAACCAAACAAATTACTATCCCTTGAAAGTAGGATTTGTAGTGCAATTTTGAGTAAGCAAGTTATACTGATGATGTGAAGGTTCCCAGATCCATCATCCACCCTTCCTTTGCTTTGCTCTGTATTGCAGCTAAATGAACTCTGCCAATGATATGTCTCAGGCTCAGAAAAAAAGAGAGAATCTCAGTTTGGAGCATTTAGCCATGGTGAGCTCCGTGCAAATCCACCAGCTTAAAGAAGAGTAAGTTCTTTTATAGAAGGGGATAGGGAGTTAGGAGGTTGTTATAACCAGGGAAGGCTTTGAGATCAATGTAGGAGTAAGAACTCCCCCTATTCCAATTCCAATCTTAGTTTAGGTCTTCTGTATTAATATTTTTACATGGGCGCATATAATAAATATAACTTACCTAGAATATGTACAAACAAGTTGCCGAAGGTCTCAGAGAAGAAAAAGGCACTTTAGCCTCAGGGATCGGGATGAATGGATGTGGAATAGGGAATTTTGAGTAGGACCTTGATGGATGAGTTGATATTGAAAATTTAAAGATGGGATAACAGCATTCCAGAAGTAAGGAGGAGAGGGTGCAAAAATTCAACAGTAAAAAAGAAAAGATGAAAAATTTACTTTTTATAACAAAATATCTAGTTGGATTGAAATACTGAAAGATAAATGGAGCACACCCAGAAAATAAAGCCCTATAGATAGCTGGCTGTTTTCTTGGTTCATGAATGATCAAGGGCTCACAGGGCAGTGTTTGAAAGAAATCCACATGTGGGTAGACTTTTAACTGAAATCTATAGACAAAGGCTGGATTGAAAGAATTTCAAGGCTAAGGTGACATTTCCAGAGCCCTAGATCCTACTTCTTATATAATCATGGCTATAGCTAGTGTAGAAGTGATACTATTGGTTTAAGTACAGCAGTATGATAGTAGGGACTTTGTTTTATTTACTGCCCAATCTAAAGTGCCTAATAATGTACTGTAGGTAGAGCATAGGAGGTTTGTCTCGGTGCAGTGGCTGATGCAATGCTGTGAGCACACTCCAGCAGTTCAGATCTTTCTGGCACACCAGGAAGATGGCAACGCCCACCTGAGCCCCTCCCAGAGCCACATACACAGTACCCCAACCTTTATGCTCATTGGCTCCCTAAGAAGATGTTCCATGATTGGCCACCTCTGCTATAAATACCCTGTACTTTCTCAATAAAGTTAGACCTGCGTCACAGAACCTGGTCTCCGGAGTCGTGCATGCAAGCGTCCTCGCGCTAGGGGCTCCATCGTCCTCACCCCTGGGAAATCCCCTGCTTCAATGTACTTGGCATAGTAGGTGCTTAATAAATATTTGTTGAATGAATCAATGAGGCACAGTCATTGTATTATAGTGCACAAGAATTATAAAGCTATTTACTCATTCATCTAAGGATCAGGCACATGCTAAGTGGAGGACATTATTTAAATGTCTCCTCCAAACATTTCACAGAACAAAGCACAGCATTAAAAAACCATTCTAACTACATTATCAAGATAACTGCCAACACCTCTCAAAATGTGAGTTTGAAACACATGAGTCTGTGAGACCTTGAAGATTATTTAGTACAATTCTTTTTTAGCACAGTCTGGGCTTGGGTTCAACAGGATTCAACACTTATTTATCCCTTAAAAAATGTTCATACTAAAATGTGCCCCTAAGCAGGGGTTAATGGGTCTTCAAACTGGAATGTCGTTCCAAACGTACACAGCTGCTCTGAGTGAAAACACCAGATTCCCAGATGCCAGGCCTGTGGGACAGAGCTCTGGCACCAGCTGAGTTTGCTATTCATCATTCCATTGTCTCCCAACACACCCAGAAAACAAAGCCCTATAGAAGGCTGGTCGTTTTCCTGGCTCACTAACGAGCAAGGGTCCAAAAGGCAGTGCTTGGAAGAAACCCACCTGTGTGTAGGGACTTTTAATTGAGATCTCAAAGACACTTGAGAGCTCTGGAATGCCACTGCTTGGAGCTCTTGCTGTTCTTCCCCCACGAGGCATGCCTTTGCTCTGACTTCTGCAAGGCTGGGAAGCCGTCCTATGCGTGCTGCCACCTGGTACACATGGCTGCTGTGAGACACTCGCCCATCCAGTCTTCGGGAAAACCGTTTCTGACTGTGGCCGCTTGCTCTGAGCCCATCCATTTTACTTAGTGAGATTCAATTTTGTTTTCTTTAGTTTCTAACTTGGTCAATTTTGCACAAGCAGCTAAAAACCCCACATCGCTATGAAGACAGTTTGTGTTTTTTTGCAGTGGAAATGTACATCAAGCAAATGTTTCAAATGTTGTTTTTTTTTTAAACAAGTTTTCATCATAAGGGGATTTGATCTTTAGATTGTCCTTGGCATTCTCTATAGAGATGACAAAAGCTCACATTGGTAATTGTGTGTGGGAAGAAAGAGAAAGAAAAGTTTGTATGGTGGCTGCTTATTAAACTATTGCTGAAGTTCTATATTGAAGTACTTGGAAGACAGGTTTTTTTGTTTATTAATGAGTGGTTACCATAAAGGGAACACTCTATATATGGTAACACTCTAGAGACAGAACTGAGGAGATATTTTTACTTCTTACTCTTATCTAAGACCAAAAGATTTTATTTGCCAATGGCAAAGTTTGGCTTAGCAGTAAAGAAAGTACTAAGAAATCTCACTCTGAGTATGAGTCCTGGTGGGATTGAGATTAGAGCAATTGACAAAAATTCGGAAAATCCAAGGTACAAGAATATTCTAGAAACCATGATCATGGCCATGAGGCTCTTATCACCATTGGTTATCACACATGATCCTAATTAAAACTTTAAACATCTAATATTTGTCTGAAAAAGACTTTGACATTATAGAGTCCCTCTATCTATTTATCTTCAACTTCTTTCCTTAATATGTGGAATAAGTAAAGGCTCAAAAGTTATTGCCTATTCAAAATAATAGATACTCCTTAGCACACTGGGTAGAATATACCTATTATCAACCGGTATCCAAGGCTGGGTTCCCTGGAAGCAGAGGCTAAGAAGAAGTTTGGGGACCAAAGATACTTATTAGGGATCAATGCATGTGACGGGGAAGGTTATGAAGCAGCACCGGGCAGTGGAAGAGGTCACATGGTGATGTAGGTCCAGAAAAAGCCCTGGCCAACCCAGTGGGGAACCCTGGGGTATGTGGTGCCTGTGGAGGGTCCTACATGAAACCCTCATGTCTACTTTATCAGGGAACGCAGCCTGCCCCCAGAAAGAGTATGCCAAGGGAAAGTATCTCTGTGCAGCCGTGGTTGTCCTTGAAGGAGCTGGCAATCTCAGGCTGTCTTCTGACTCATTTCCATTGGCTGGGCATCAGGTCCTTCCTCTAAGGGAATTGAGGTAGTGCATCTCCATGCCCACTATAGCAGGGGTCTATGACACTCATTATTTGCAGAAATATGGCCAAAACCCCAATTCCTCTAGTAGTATTATCAAGTCTAGCAAAACATTGCCAAAAGTAGCTTATGTAACATCCAGCAGAGCAAATTTAGCCTTCCTCTGACATCTTTCCTCTAGTTAAACAATTGCTTTAATAACTTGATTGCCTTGTAGTTTTAGAAACGAATCCCTGTCACTGTGGCATATGGAAGGTTTTCATTAATCATCTGTTCATTCCTTCTTGTAAGTACTGCTTACAGACATAAGAGCATAGAGTCCCAGTTGGGAAGAGCCCGAGAGCTCATCTAGTCTGATTCCTGCATTTCTCATTGGAAAACACTGGCTTCAGAGGTAAGGTTCTTGCTCCAGGTTTACCCAGTGGGCAAGCACTTGTCCCCTAACCCCTAATATGATTACTGTTTTATAAAAGACAAAGATAAATGGGGTTTGAAAACTCCATTCAAAAGGGTGAGCGATGAAAATGTACCCCTAAACCTAATCTCATAAAATTTACCCTCAAGTGTGTGACATCTCAGAGTTTATCATAGTTTTCATTATAAATACTGTCATTTGAATAGGTGATTGCCAAAGAATGAGACCATCTTAAATGTGATCTTACACAAAAGAGGTGAGCTGTCAGGTTGCTCTAAGAAATTTAGCCATGTCTAAACCCTTTACAAATGTATAATTCTCAAAAATGATATCTCATGCTCAGTTTAGGCTGTAATTGTGGGAAATTTTAGGAAACTAGAATCCAATTTGAATCTATCTTTTGTCTTTTTAAAGTAAGAGATCTATTACTAGCTATGTAAACATTAAAATCCTGGAAAATAAAAAATATATATGAAAAAGCCTAGTCATATTACTTATGTCCTGTGTATTTTCATGGCTACAACATGGAGAGAAAATACCCTGAAGAATATGTGTGGTGATCTAAAGTTTGAGGGGTACCAAATTTGATACCGAGCACTGAGAATTAATAGACACACACGCCCTGGTTCGTCTGTCACCCCTTTACAAGGCCCCTTTGGATTCCTTGAGCAATATAGAGAAGCCAGAACCAGTGTATTTCAGAGAATCTTTGGAAATTCTTTCAATGTCTTTATGTTCCCAGCACTCTCAGTACTGGGTTAGATATAACTCCCACCCAACTCAGATTTTATTTTATATGAAACTACTTCAGAATCCTGTCTTAGTATCTGTGCCCTTCCATCACCATGACAACCAAGGGTATTTTCAGAAAAGTCAGCCAGTCACTAATATCTTTCTGGTAAATTCTAAGACATGAGATTTAGAACCCTCATCTGTTTTTATGAGTTTCTGGAATCCTGTGACAGCTGACTCTAACTCATAAGCATCAACATCTTGGTGTCCATGTATACTTAGTCAAGCTTTTGGTTCCATTGTCCAAAAAAAAACCACACAACTTAAACTGAGTTAAGGCAAAGAAAGACAATTGTTTGCTCTTGTGATTGAAAAGTCTAAGCAACAGTGACTTTAAGCATTGGGAAATGCAAGTTCAAAGATATCTGCACTAATCAAGATACTCCCTTTTCTCCATCTCTAAGTTCTGCTTTTCTCTCTGATAGCTTCAGTCTTATACACTAGGCATCGAGTGTTCCCAAAATACACACTGGCAGCTTTACATAGATGTACTTGTAAGTAGCAATCCCAGAGAATGAAGGGATCCTTTTTCTAGATAACTCCAGCAAAATCTCAGGGGAATTTCTAATTGGCCTGATTTAAGTCATGGACCCCACAAACCTGGAGCCTAGGGGGTAGTCAGCACCATCCAAACCAACTGGGCTAAGAATGAAAGAAGGATGATTCTACAAGGAGACATTGGGCATTAATAAAATGTTAATTAAACAAGCATATAATTTGGGTTGTCTCTCGTGAATAATGTAGCATTGAAACAAACAATATGCAAATTTTACATAGCAACCAGAGGATGGGAAGAAACACTCTAGTTCAAAAGCATGCAGAGAGTTGAACATTATATAATCTTCAATAATCACAGAAACACTATTTTGTCTGGAGAGGATGTGACTCTATACATTCCCCTGAAGCCACATGATTATTTACTAGGATTGAACCACATTTTCATTTCTGTTAGTTATATCATTCTCCATTCTAAGTG
This sequence comes from Murina feae, assembly GCA_004026665.1. Lineage (NCBI taxonomy): Eukaryota > Metazoa > Chordata > Mammalia > Chiroptera > Vespertilionidae > Murina > Murina feae. The sequence continues at coordinate 18,050 of PVJC01008315.1, read as the reverse complement.
AAATAAATCAAATTAAAACTTACTTAGCTCTGGCTGGTGTGGCTCAGTTAAATGGAGCATCATCCCCTACACAAAAGGTGTCAGGTTTGATTCTTGGTCAGGGGACATATCTAGGTTTTGGGTTCACTCCTTGGTCAGGGTGTGTGCGTGAGGTAGCTGATTGATGTTTCTCTCTCTTTCCCTCCTTCCTATCTCTAAAAAGAAAAACTTGCTTAAACAAAAGATGGAAATAATTAGCTCATGTAACAGTAAAGATAGGGCTTGTTTCAGGCAGAACTAGGTCTAAGTCTCAAACATAGTCATTTGGACATTTTTTCTCTCTACATATCTCAGCTCTACTTTCTTTATATTGCTTTCAAAAAGTCTTGAAGCCAAGCTTCTCGTCTCTGATTGGCATAGCTTGGGTCATGCACCATCTTTGAATCACTGGACCAGAGGGATGTGGTACTTCAATTGGTCAGACTCGAGTTATCTGCTCATCAGCCAGGAGCTGAGGTCAGTTTTCTTCAAACAAAATAGATAGGGATTGGGGATTATGCAAAGAAAAGTAATAATGCAGTACCAAAAGGAGGAAAGGAAGATATTCTCTACATAAGTGCCACACAAATATTCATGGCACAGCAACCTGGAAATAGCAGGAGAGGATGAGATCAAGGGTTTAGATGGAAAAATTTTGGAAGACTTAAGTTACTCTTCAGCCACATAAAGACAGGAATGCCTGGGTCACCAGTGACAGACAGACAAACGAACAAACTTGCAGCACGATATAACAATACACATTTAGAATCTTGGCTCCCTGTGGCTGTTCTGACCAAATCAATTTTCATCACTAACATTTACTATCTTCCCACGTGGCTATAAGTGCAGCTACTGCAGCTCTGTTTTCATTCCGTGGCTTTGAGTTTGGCGTCTCTCTTGTTCTCTCAAATCCTAACCTACTCAATCCTGCGCTTCTCCCTTTTATCCAGGCGTTCTGTCACTCACACCTGTCCCTCCAGCTGCACTTCTACGATATCTCACGGTGCTAGCCCACAATCATTACTATTTCCATCACTCTTTATCATCTCTCTCTCTTGCCTCCATCTGCCCATGAGCATCAGGGATCATTCTTCCTCCTGGAACTTATGTGTTATTATCTTTTTAAAGTTAGAAAGGACTCAAACTCTTATGGTTTTGGCAGAATTATCCTTCGGGGGAAAAAAAAGACTTCTTTTTTTTATGCACACAAAGTGCAGAGGCAATACAATGATACAGAGAGATGTTGAGGTGGAGAGGAGAGAAGTTGGAAGCACTAATGTGCTATAGCCTCCGTCTTCACAGACACACAGGAGTGAGAAACAGATGCTCAGAGAGACGGAGAAACAGTCTGCAGAAACAGCTGTGGAGAAGTGGTAGATAATCTTGCAGATGACTGAAATATCATTGAGCTGCTGTGAGAGCCCAGCTGAGGTCACATAGCATAAAAGTATGTTGCAGAAGGAAATATATTGCATTTTCCTTCTCTTGGTATTTGAAGGTATCTTGAATATTTGTACATTTGTGCCCAAATTTTATTAATATTGATATCAGTTAAATGGCATAATCACTTACCTCCGAGGTTAATAAAATGACCAATGAGCCAATAATAAATTTAGTCTAAATACTGGTAAGTTTGTGATATTCAAACATTTTAATCAAAAGGTTGTGTAGAAAAACCTGAGACCTTTAACACAGTTTTGTTTTTGGTTCTTAAATTTTAGAGCCTGTCCTATATAATAAAAGCCTAGGTAGCATCACGAGTGACATCATCACAAGATGGCCACCAAAAGATGGCCACCACAAGATGACTGGCAGGGGAGGGCAGTTGGGGGTGATTGGGCTGGCAGGGGAGCAGTTAAGCATCAATCAGGCCAGCAGAGGAGCGGTTAGGGGGCAATCAGGCAAAAGCAGTTAGGGGCAGTCAGGCAGGCAGGCAGGCAGGCAGGCAAGCAGTCAGGAGCCAGAAGTCCTAGATTGTGAGAGGGATGTCTGACTGCCTATTTAGTCCTGATCCCACAGGGATCCCAGCAGGGATCATCCCATAAGGATCAGGACTAAATAGGCAGTTGAACATCCCCTGAGGGGTCCCAGATTGGAGAGGGTGCAGGTTGGGCTGAGGGACACCCCCCACCATGCATGAATTTCGTGCACTAGGCCTCTAGTAAGCTTATAATTCTTTGACAATGATTCTTCAACCTTTGTGTTCATAACAACTATTCTGACTCAGTAGCTCAGTGTTGGAGAGTCTTCATTTATATTATTAAAAGCCTTTATGATTCTGATAGTTTGTTTTGTGATGAGGCTTAAGACACATTTATGTATATGAGGGACAGGTGGCATCTGTGACAGCCTATGCAGTCTCTTTGCTGGAATTGGCCCATCAAAACCCCATTAGCACCAATTTTCTACTGATGCTGAAGGGTCAGACTTATTTCTTCTTCCTTTTAATAGTGCTGTATGTTTCACTGGCTTGCAGGAATAGAATATGGGTCCCAGTAACTAGCAAAGTACTTCCAATGGCAAACATATTTACGAAGGAATCAAATATGATAATGAGCAAAACTAAAAACCTCAGGCATCACAATTTAATGGCTAGATGACAGAGGCCTCTGCTAACTGATGGCATTTTGTCACCACAGTCCAATAAAGAAATTCATCTTGAAGGATTGCCCACATTCCTTTACATGCATTTCCTAGAAGTGATAAAGTAATCGTAGAGATAAAGCACATTTTCCATACAAGAGCTTATTATGATCTATGTGACTCTTACAGTGTGAAGCTGGGGACTCTGAGCTATAATTTAACAATCTAAGAAGGGGAAGTTGCAACTGTGATGAAACATTTGTTATGAACTTAGAATAGTAACGCGAATCATCTGTCTAATGTCTCTAGCCGAAAGAATTGTAACCTGGATCAGAGGAAGCTTGGATATCTCAGTTTGTGAAGCACAGAACAACCAGTGGAAAGCTTTGCATGCTCCCCACACAGGGAGAGTCATAGAGTATAGATTTCAGGTAGGATGAAAAAGAAGAGATATGGTCTGGTTCATTTTTTAAGTGATAAACAACATTCATTTTACTTCGTCATTCCTGAGGGTGTGCACACTGCTCTGGAGAGCTCCTCTTGGACATGTCTAAAATCCAAAGGGAAGACAGAGTGCAGAGAAGGATGGAGACAAGTGATGGGACAGATTTAAGGATGGAATAGAGACAAGATAGGAGACAAGATAGGACAAGATAGGAGACAAGACAAGTGAGTATATTGATATGTTGTTCCTCCTCGCATCACAAACCATTAAAACCCAATAGGCCCTGAGCAGTGTGGCTCAGTTGGCTGAGTGTCGTCCCATGCATTGAAATGTTGCCAGTTTGATTCAAAGTCAGGGCACATGCCTGGGTTTTCGGCTCAGTCCCCAGTAGGGGGTGTGCAGGAGGCAGCTGATCAATGACTCTCTCTGATCATTGATGTTTCTATCTCTCCCTCTCCCTTTCTCTCTGAAATGAATAAAAATATATTTTAAAAAATACCAATAATAAGAGAGTGACAGAAAGAAAGAGAGAAAGAGACTCATTTTAATATAAATATAGGACTTAAAGAATTCTATAAGGCGTAAGGTTTATGGGATGTTGAAGACTTGAATACGATATGTCAAATGGAATATTATCCAACCATTAAAAATGTGACTTAAACATATAAAATGCAAAAACTGCTTATAATATTACAGAAATTAAAAAAAAAAGATGTAACATAAAGCACAGGCATGTATTAAAAACATCATGAATATAAAGACAACGTAAATTAATCAAAATATTAACTTTGGTTGTGTTTAGGTTGGTATGGCCATGAAAGTCCCACCTTTCTCTTTTTTCCCTAATATTATGCATTTTCATATTTCCTGTTATGAAAACAAAACATTATATAAAAGAAAAATATGTAGGATCTATTGGAGAATCTCTAAATTTAGCTATATATTCTAAGCATATACCACTGCATGTTCCATTTGATTTTTTGTTACTGATATTTATAAATAACATGTTTTTTAAATTTTATTTTTCAATTACAGTTTACATTCAATATTAATTTGTTTTAGTTTCAGGTGTACAGTATAATGGATAGACAATCACATATTTTACAAAGTAATCCCCCCTATATTTCAAGTACCCACCTGGCACCATACAGTTATTACAATACTATTAACTATATTCCCTTTGCTGTTTTACAATCTCATGACTATTTTGTAACTACCAAATCTATACTTCTCAATCTCTTCACCTTTTTCACCTGCCTCTCTATCTGCCTCCCCTCTGTCAAGCATCAGTCTATTCTATGTATCTATGGTAAGTTTCTATTTTGTTTGTTCATTTATTTTGTTCTTTAGATTCTACATACAGGTAAAATCACATGGTATTTATCTCTTTCTGTTTGACTTATTTCACTTAGAATAGTATTTTCCAGGTCCCTCCATGCTATTACAAATGGTAAGATTCCTTTCTTTTTATGGCTGAGTAATATTCCATTGTATATGTATACCTTAGCTTTTTTATCACTTGTCTATTGATGGACACTTGGGTTGCTTTCATATCTTGGCTATTATAAATAACACTAGGGGCCTGGTGCATGAAATTCATGCACTGGGGGAGAGGGGTTCCTCAGCCCAGCCTGCCCCCTCTCACATATTGAGAGCCCTCAGGGGTGTCCTACTGACAGCTTAAACCCGCTCCCTGCTCCCCTTGGGGTGTGGGCGTAAGCTGCAGTCTGGCCTCCCTTTGTGGAAGACGACCAGGCTAACCAGAGGAAGCCACCAGCTCCACCACCCTTGTTGCTGCACCCACTGCCAGTCACCACGGCCACCAAAGTGTTTTCATCCACACAGACTTCAGTCCTTTCACCATGAAAAAATGACAACTTTTTAGGTATTTTCAAGATGTGTCTTTCATAGGATATGACATTTCTTTCTTTTTTTTCTTATCCTCACCTGAGGACATGTTTGCATTGATTTTTAGAGAATGTGGAAGAGAAGGGAAAAACAGAGAGAAACATCAAAGTGAGAGGAACACTTTGATTGGTTGCCTCCTGCATATGCCCTGACCTGGGCCCTGGCCAGGGAGGAGCCTGCAACCTAAGTACATGCCCTTGGTCAGAATTTAACCCAGATCCTGCACTCAGCAGGCTGAGGCATTATGCACTAAGACAAGCCAGCTAGGGCAGGATATGACATTTCTTAGCACTCCAGCAGTGGACCTTCATTTTTTCCCCTCCAGGAGTGTAGTGGAAAAACCCTAGATTGCCTTTAGGGATTCTTATTACCGAAGTTACTAAGAATATTACCAGTGGCATACAGGAAGCTTAGCCAATGATCAGTAAGAAAAGGTGTTTCCTCTGTAGTTTACTTCAATCCCAGCTCCACGCCCGCCTCTCCAATCCCAGCTCCACCCCTGTCCAGGCTTGTAACCTCTGGCCAAGAATGCAGGCCTGGGCAGGGGACCCCCAAACTCCTATCACCAGCTTCACAAAGCCCAGGCCTCTGCAATCACTGGCTCTGATCCTGCCCCCAGCCATCACTGGCTTTGCCCTTGCCCCACTGGCAGCCTCTGGCCAAGGTTACAGGCATGGGCAGGGAACCCCCAGACCCCTTCTTTGCTGGCTCCACTGGTGTCCAGACCCCTGCGATTGCAGGCTCTGCCCTGCAGCTCCTATCGCTGGCTCTGCAGAACCTAGGCCCCTGTAATCTCTGGCCTTGCCCCTGTCCAGCCCTGAGACCTCTGGCCCAGCAAGGCTGGCTGGAAGCAGGTTTCTGGGGTTTATTTATCTTCTATAATTGATACACTGTTCCTGTAAGCAGAGGCCTAGGCAGGCAAGAAAGCCTCCTGTCTGCTTCAGCTCATGGCTTCTATAATTGAGACAATGCTGCCTTAGTAGTGGCAGCCAGGACTGCTGTTTGCTTCACCCCCGAGGCTTCTATAATTGAGACAATGTTGCAAATATGTTGTTGCCTGAAGCACAGAGTGGCCCAGGTGGCTGGCAAACAGTTTTACTCCTGCTGCAACGGAAGCTGCCTGTTTACTCAGCTCTGTGACTGCTGGCCTCCATCTTGGCTGGGTTAATTTGCATGCAGTCGCTCTGATTGGCTAGTGGGCGTGGCTTAGGTGTCCCGAAGAAATGGTCAATTTCAATTTTATTAGATTAGATAAAAGGCTAAGCAACAAGCCAACCAGCCAACTGGCTGGTAGCTATGACGAGCACTGACCACCAGGGAACAGATGCTCAACACAGGAGCTGCTGAGCAACAGCAACTTTGTAGAGTGCCCTCTCATACTTGGGGACCCCTTAGGGAATTTTGGACTACTAGATTTGGCCTGATCCCCACAGACCAGGCTGAGGGACCTCACCTGCCAGAGGGATCCCACTCACTCTGCAGATGCCCTTCAAGCCCTGGTGTCACCCAGGTTCAGCTGCCTAGGGAGGGACCACAGGGGGTTGGTTCCAGGGTGTGTCTGGGCCATCTCACCCAGTCCCACCATGTTGGTCACCTTCTAATTCATTTCCTTTCAATGTGCATGAATTTGTGCACCATGCCTCTAGTTTTATATTAAAATTCTAATTTTAACAAAGATTTCCTAGGAGTACAACATAAAATAAATCTTTCAGTGGTTTTGAAGTTCTTGAATTACATAGTGCTCAGGTGTGTTGATATGTGGGTTTCATGACATGAATTAAACATGCAGAAACATGCTTTCCAATAAATATTTGAGATGTTTGACATAACAGTAGAAGTTGAAAATAACCATATTTGGTTCAAAGACTTTCTGTCCTTTATTTTCTACTCTGTGTACTAATTTTAACATGATCAGTAACAACTCAGTAACATGATCAGTAACATGATAAGTAATCAGTAATTACTTATTCCAGGTTGGTAATTTATAGTCATTAAGATGGTAACTTTCAGTATTTGATCCTGTGTTTCTTCATAATTATGCACTGGACCTGGCTGAGGGATAGGTTTGGTGTGTTCATATGTAATATCCACAGAAGGATGGTAGCAAATTATCATCCTGTCATCAGATGTCAAAGCAAGTTCTACTTTGCAATTACAGTCATCTGGGAGAGAAAAGTATGTGAATTATGACAAACACAATATAAAACTACTCTTTGGATTGGAAATGTTTCAGAATAGTTCTGTTTGATATAGGCATTTCACTGCTGATATGGCCATTGTGAATCAAGATGTTTATTAGTGGTATGGAAAAAGATTTGAAGAGAAATACTTTTAAGATTTGCTTCTAGGCATACCTATTTTCATCTCTTGACAGCTGCTCACTGTGAGCCCAAAAACCAGATTAGGGAAAAAAGATGAACACTTTGAGCAATGACCCATGATAGAACAACTTAGCAAAATGTTCTTTACTACTAAGCACCATTGGTATCCTCATGGACAGTATCATACACGTCGTAGGAAAATGAATCCTTCAAAAGACGGATGATACTGAGGTTTTCAGTAAAATGCTGTTGTGTTTCTCATTTGCCATTTAAGAAAACACAATCAGGTATATTTACTACTATGCTAGATAGTAAAATAATAATGAAATGTCTTTTCATCTAAAAATAAAAGATGGTAACTTGATCTACCTGTAAATAAAAATATTTTTAAGTGGTAGAGAAATATTTTTAAATGAACATAATGGAACAAACATTTCAAATACTTGAAAAATGGATGTTTGTATATATGTTGGAAACTCTATTGTTATCCCACCCCACCATGGCTGGGGTCCGCTAAATATCTTTAAAGTAGGTTTAAACTAATTTGCACAGTTTTAACCTTAGTTCAAATGGGCAGGATTTAAAAAAATAGCAGGGTATAAAACATCAGGATAATGGTGTTTATACTCCATCGTACATGCATGGGTGCGTATGTGTGTATGATTGCATGTTTGAGAATGTGTGTGTGCCCAGCTGTCGCTGATGTAGAACTGAGCATTGATGGCGCCAAGAGTGCCTTGAGAGAGCTTTAGCCTCCCTTCCCCATTTCCATCAAAGCCTTTTCTATAATCTTTCTTATGCCTGATAAATGTTTCCTTAGTCTTATGAGAAATGCTATGCAGACGCAGCTTCACGGTTCATCTCACTTCTTTCTCCAACTAGATGGCCATCATAGATAGCACTCATAACATCTGTAAGTAAACATTCTGGACTCTCTTTGCTGGGAGATCAAAGACTCTGGAGATTCTTGGGCAGAGAAGCCTTGCTTCTAGTACCTTCTGCTGGATAGCAGGTAGAATTCAGCATCCCATGGATAAAGATACATTTTTGTAGGGTTGGCATCTCACTCCCAAATTGTAGTTATGGAAAATATCAAATGAAATGTGACTTTGAACCTCTGTGTTTCCCAAATAATAAGAAGTATAACATACGTCACCACTGATTTTTTTTTAGGGGGTATAGAAGTGAGGCTTCCCATTCCTTAGAATCCCCCTAAAATTCAAGAAATATATACAGTGCTGACCAAAGAAGAGGTGCCAATTCAGTTCATCACGTTCTCCAATGATTTTATCCATTAATTCATCAAATGTTGAGAACATACTGATGGGAAAACATTGTTCTAGGCATAAGGACACATCTGTGAGTTAGACATTACCATCTGGGCTCTCTTGAACCTTTGTGGGCAGGCGGCCTTTCTGCTTCAATGTTGAGTTTGCTGGTGGGTTTGCTGATGCTGCATGGTCCAAGCCCAACATCCAGCTTCTCTAAGTCTGCTCTGCAGCCCTTCCCCACTGAGGTCTTGCATCCTTCAGAAACACTGCCACTCCCTCTCTCACTCTCTGAGCTCTCTTTACTCTCTTCCTCTTTTCTGCTTTGTACAAAATGCACTCTCCTCTTCTCCCTTCCTCTAATATGTTTTCCTTCAGAGAACTAAAGCCCAGAAGACAGGTTACCTGTAAGCCCTGTTTGTTTTTTGTCCTCTAACATAAATCCCTCTCTGGCAAGCTGGCACGCAGTTGGCTTGGAGGAAAGGGTGTAGGGGAAAAGGCATGGAGGAATGAAAGGTAAATTTATCTATCTATACTAATAAAAGGGTAATATGCTAATTAGACCAGGAGACCTTCTGGACACAGCCATGGTGGTGGGGCTGAGGCAGAGGTGGTTAGGGGTGAACAGGCCAGGAGGGAAGGGCAGTTGTGGGATCAGGTTGGTGGGGGGAGGACAGTTGGGGGCAAGCAGGCCAGCAGTGGGGGCAGTTGGGGACAAGCAGGCTGGCAGGATGGGGGCAGTTGGGGGTGATCAGGCTGGTGGGAAGGGCAATTGGGGGAGAGCAGGCCAGCATGCAGAATGGTTAGGGGCGATCAGCAGGCAGGCAGGTGAGTGGTTAGGAGCCAGCAATCCCAGATTACAAGAGGGATGTCCCACAGGGATCAGGCCTAAACCGGAAGTCAGACATCTCTCGAGTTGTCCCAGATTAGAGAGGGTGCAGGCTGGGCTGAGGGACACTGCCCCCCACCCCCGCATGAATTTTGTGCACTGGGCCATTAGTATATATATATATATATAAGCCTAAGCGACCATTATGACTGGACTAGATTGAGAAGGAAAAAGGGCTAATTCAAAGGTAGCCCTGATGTTCTGGGGGAAATGACCTTCAGCTGAGGCACTGCCTCCTTCACCAAAACTGGATTAGCAAAACAAAGCAGAAGCACTGCCCTGAGGGAAGGGTGGATTGTTAGCTGACACGGTAACCTTGGAATACCTGGGGAAAGGGTGGATTGTTAAACTGGGTGGAATCCTTGGAACACCTGGGGAAAAGGAGGTTGGGAGTTTCAGTTCCTCTAGTGCCTGGAGGGAGGGAACACATTTGTAATAAGATTAACTTGGGAAGCATATATGAGGAAGGGCTCCCTCGTGTTACTTGGCTCTGATTTGGAACATTACCCAGAGTCCGCACGTGATTAAAACCATGTTTTCTCCACTCCTTCAAAGAGCGTTGCTTAGCTTTTTTGATCTTTCTGCAACAAGATGACTGCCCCCTGGTGGTCAGTGCACTCCCACAGTGGAAATGCTGCTCAGCCAGAAGTTGGACTCATGGCTGGCGATTGCCACTGCAGTGGCGTGAGTCTTTCCTGCCTCCATGGCAGTGCTACCGAGCAGCGAGCAGCGGCAATGGCAGTGGCAGCGGCAGTGGCAAGCGTAGCAGGGCCAGGCTGGGATGAGAGGGAGCAGTGTGGCACCCAGCCCCCGCTCAGGCTCCCCTCTGGTCACCTGCCACTTTATGCATTGCTACATCCCTCGAGCGATGTTGGACTACCAGTTTTGGCCCTATCCTGGGGATCAGGCTAAAACCGGCAGTCTGACATCCCCTGAGGGGTCCCAGCTTGTGAGAGGGTGCAGGCCAGGCTGAGGCCTCTAGTATCACAATAAAGAACCTTGAGGAAGTGTGCTGAGGCCCTAGAGAGCCTTTGTTTTCTCAAAACCCACTCATCGTTGGCTTCCCTGGGATTTCCCTCCCTCCCCCAAGTTCAGTCTGACTCTTACGGAAATTGAGTTTATTTTTTCAATAGGTCAAAGGATTTAAGGTCAGAATCATGAAGTTTACCTTGATTCTAACAGTTGTGTGATTCTAGGTCTTATTTCTTTAACCTGATTTAAATTAAAAATAGATGAAATATTCTGGGCTTTTAATAGTCTATTTTTTTGTCTCTTAAAGCTTCCTAAATTCTTTGCTAATTCTCTATAACCTGGACATATTTAACACAATTATCCAGTGATCAAAGCTATTGAATGTAAGAGAATAATATTTTTAAAAATATATATTTTATTGATTTTTTACAGAGAGGAAAGGAGAGAGAGAGAGCCAGAAACATTGATGAGAGAGAAACAATGATCAGCTGCCTCCTGTACATTCCCCACTGCAGATGTGCCACAACCAAGGCACATGCCCTCGACCAGAATTGAACCTGGGACCTTTCAGTCTGCAGGCCGAAGCTCTATCCACCAAGCCAAACTGGTCAGGGCAAGAGAATAACATTAATAGTTGCTCCTAAAAAAGAAAAATTGTATCAACTTTATTTATATATCAGATAGAAAAGGATAATTTAGTCAGTAAGATAAAGGCAGATCAAACAAATCATAGGAAATTTCAAGAATGCATGATACTCAAGGCATTCTGTGATAGTTTAGCTCCTTTAGAAGCAAAAGTTAAATTTTGGGGTTTTGAAGCTAACACTATTTGAGAGACTAGACATCAATGAACTGATGTGACAAGGAATATAATTTGGCTGGGAATGAAATACAAATAGGAGTGTGGATAAATGAGGGGTACAAACTCTATAATTTGCTCAATTTTTCTAAACTGTTTTCACAGCTAGTTTCATGGAACATAGCATTTAACTTTGACTTTTGATAGCTTTGGTATTTCTGTACTTGAGGGTGACTATCGATTTCTTGAAACTTAAATCATACATACTCTTTTTTCTATTTCTCTTTTTTCTGACTTCTGGTTCAGAAGAAAGGCTTATAAATGGGGTAGAATCTCATTCTAGTAAATAACATATTTTTGCCCTAGATAAACTGACCCTGCATCCTTACCCCAAATATTCCCTTCCCTTATTTGTTACCTGCATGTACCCCATACAACCTCCTTTCTTACAGTCCTTGGAAATAATCAGTTTTCATTTCAGGTCCTAGACATTACAAAGAATAACATAAGAAAACAAAAGAAAAATGTCTTTAATGCATGCTGGCTAGACATTTGGTAAGCTTACAGATTTATTACCCTCAAAGGCAAATGTTTAAGAGGTTTCTTTAAAAATAGGGTTTCCATGGAAATCTAATATTTGCTTTGAAATGATTTGTATATTAATCATTTACATATAGCTGGATATGTGTGTAAGAAACTCCACAGATCCATTTCTGCCATGGTGGCAGGTAGGAAAAGGGAGGGTGGATTTGCTGATTTGGTTTTCTATAAATACAGCCATGGAATAGGTATCCCAGATCAGAAGTAGTATTAACTTTATCCCAAGGGTAATATTTTTGAGTGTCAGTTTTTGCTAGAATGTGGCCTGCAGAGTGTTACTTAAGTTTTCATAATACTACTTGAAATTTCTTACACTTCTAAATAATTTAACCAACATTTATTTATCTTTCATGTGACAGGACTGCTTCCTCAGATCCTTTGTACAGTGAACCGGAAAAATGTTATTCAAAGTGAAATAAGCCAATCTGAGAAAGACAAATATCACATGATCTCCCTTATTTGTGTAATCTAATGAATAAATTGAATTGACCAAGAAAATAAGACCTGAAGCACGGAGGCATGGAACAGACTGACATACCTCGATGTGGGGTTGGGAGCACAAGAAGAGATAAACCAAAGAACTTACATACTGATATGCATAGCCCATGGACATGGGCAATAGGGTAGTGAAGACCTAGGTGTGTGTGTGGGGGTGGGTTGGGGGGAGATTTGTAGAGGCTGGGAATGGGAGATATCTGTAATACTATTAACAATAAAAATATATTTTAAAAATAAAAGAAAGGAAGGATAAAGAAATTAGGGGGTGAGAGCCGACAAAGAGAGGAGTAAACGTGATTCAATGTATACAGTACAATGAACTTTTCTCAGTATTTTCATATGGCATTATTTCATAAATATAATTTGGGGTTAGATTCATGATAATTTTTATATTTTTGGAAATTTATTTTTAATCCAAGGGCTTACAATTTTACACATGAGCCTGAAATATTAATTTACACGTAGAAGCACCTTAATCAGCCTCAGTGTCAAAACGATCTAGAGCAAGTGGACATAATAAAGCTGAAAAATATCAGACTTTCCTTTTCAACATTATACTTAAAAAATTTGTGCTCTTGGGGGCGGGGGATCCTTCAGCCGGTCCTGTGCCCTCTTGCAGTCTGGGACCCTTTGGGGGATGGATGTCCACCTGCTGGTGTGCCTGGCCTTCCTGGGTGAGGGGCTGACGGCTGTTTGCAGGCTGGCCAAGCCCCCCAGTGGGAACCCTCACCCCATGGGGGTGTGGCCAGCCTGGGTGAGGAGCAGAGGGCCATTTCAGGCTGCCCACAGCCCCTTCAGGGCTCAGGTCCCTCCTGGGGTGCCTGGCTGGAAGCAGCTATCTGGGATTTATTTAACTTCTATAATTGAAACTTTGTTGCCTTGATTCCCTGCTCGAAGCCTGGGTTGCCCCTGGCAACCCAAGGTCCCAGCCCCAAGGTATCTGGGGTTTGTTTATCTTCTATAATTGAAACTTTGTAGCCTTGAGTAGAGCTCAGGGCCCACAGGGCCCTGGCTTCTTCCATTGCTTGGGGCAACTCCAGCTCCATGGCCACAGCCATCTTAGTTGAGTTAATTTGCATATTTGCTCCCGATTGGTTGCTGGGCGTGGCTTGTGGGCATGGTGTGTGGATGTAACAGAGTTAGGGTCAATTTGCATATTACTCTTTTATTATATTAGATAATTAAAAACAGCTACTTCTCAAAGCAAAAATCCAATTATTTATAAAATTTTAAATGCACACTGTAAGTTTTTTTGCATCTAAAACATAAAGAAACAAGATTTTCTCTTATTTAAATAATAACACTACATATCTACACACCAGTGATTATGCTAAGGTCTGAGCAATAATGACTCCAGATATCCTGAGAGAGAGAGAGTTTCCTTCCCCTTACATAGAGGAGTCTAAGTATCTAAAATCTCTAGAGAGTAAAGGTATCTTATGCTTTAATATGAATGTAGCATTGAGGCCAGAGAAGAATGATGTTTAAAAGAGGAAGCATCAGAGCCTTGTGCCTGTGTCAACAAGGTTGAACTAATTACAGATTAAGTTCCAGCAAAGGCAGCACTTACGAGCTGGTCAGCTCACCAATCTCAAGCAAAACCACTGAAATAGGATAAATGATATAAGATACACTTACTAATGTATCCTATTTGCCAGGGAGAGAGGTACGGGGCACAGATAGAGATGAGACTTATGGGGTAAAGAAGACAACATAAAATTTAGGATTCCTTTGGTTGCAAGTAATGGAATTTCTGACTCAACTAGTTCAAGCAAAAAGAGATGGTATTGAGATCTTTAAACACACACACACACACACACACACGTTCATTGATTTCAGAGAGGAAGGGAGAGGGAGAGAGAGAGAGAGAAACATCAATGATGAGAGAGAATCATCAATCAGCTGCCTCCTGCACGCCCCACACTGAGGATCAAGCCCACAATCCGGGCATGTGCCCTGATTGGGAATCAAACCGTGATCTCCTGGTTTATAGGTGGATGCTCAAACGCTGAGACATGCTAGCTGGGCCATATTGAGATCTTAATTGAGATCATTAAGGTGTTCAAGGGGCCATCTGGTTTCAGGCATAGCTTGACCGGGGGCTCAAACAATGTCAGCAGATATTCCCTTACACCCATCCCCTAGTGACTTCAGGGTTATGTTTGCCTTTACTTTGTCCTACAGATGAGAGGTTGAGAGAGTGCAAACCATCCCACAAGGGCACACAGTTCTGGAGTTGAATCTTATTGGCTCTGATTTTCCTGGCTTGGGAGCACTCATCCATGAAGCAGTCACCATGGCTAAAGGGATGGAATGTACCCATTGGCTTAGGCCAGAGCAGGTGCTGTAGCCTGGAGCCGACAAGTGGAGGAGGTGGCAGAGGAGGCAAGGAAATGGAGACCAGAGAAACCAAAATCAGGGTCTTAATGTCACAAGAAGAGGGAATGAACCATTGGTGACAAAGACAAATGTTCACCACCTGTACGCAAATAATTATTTCAATGTGACTAGTCATCTAACAAGGGAGAAAAATAAGAGGGCAGGAAGTTTCTAAGTTTATTAAGTGTGATGTTTATACTGAGCCTTGGAAATAAGTAGAAATAAATCGAACAAATAGGGAAAAAAAATGAATGCTACAGCAGTGGTAAAAACAAGAAGAGGGCAGTTTGGGAGAATAATATAAGGACTGTGTGACTTGAGAATTGGCTGTTGAAATTGTGTAAATGACAGAGGGAAGGAGAAAGTAAGGAAGAATAAATAGGTTTGTGGTCTCTTCCTGGGGAAGATCATGACCTTGGACTTCATTTATAGAGTGATGTGGTTCACTGAAGTTTTTCAAATAGTGCCTCAGACAAGAGTTGGCAAAATTTTTTCTGTAGAGAGCCAGTTAGTAAATCTATTAGGTTTGCAGGGCATGTGGTTTCTCCTGTTCACCTCTGCCACCGTAACATGAAAGCAGCTGCAGACAACACACAAACAATCAAGCATGGTTGTATTTCAGCAACACTGTTTCTGTGGACACTGGAAACTGAATTTCATAAAGTTTTCATGTCTCAGAAAAGATCGTTCTTCAAATAAAACCATTGAGAAATGTAAAAACCATTCTTAGCTTGAGGATGGTAAAAACACACATTAAAAAAAGAAGAAGAGGTGGGCCTGATTTGGTCTGTGCACCTGTTCATAGTTTACTAACCCTGCTCTAAAATGATCAATTCTATGTTTATATAGATTAAGAAATGAAAGAAGCATTGGAATGAAAAGGAAGGAGGTGAGGAGAGCATTGCACTAATCCAGGTCGAAGTTGGTACATTTCAGATGTGTAATTGAGGGTCTTGATTAAGAAAGGTGACAAGAGTTAGGCCCATGAAACAATTAACCTGGAGTCAGTAGGAAGAGGGCGGGACGGAGGCTGGTGATTCAAGCAGGGAAGTAGTGCCCCTTGATCCACAGTTTTGTTTTCTGTAGTTTCAGTTACACTTGATCAACTGGGATTTGAAAATATTAAATGGAAAATTTCAAAAATACACAATTGATAACTTTTACGTTGCACATCGTTCTAAGTTGTATATGAAATCTGGGGTCCTCTTGCTCTGTCCTCCCAGGACCTGACTGACCCGCTTGTGCAGTGCATCCACCCTGCATGCACTACCCATCTTACATCAGGCCGACTGTTGCGCAATCACAGTGCTTGCGCTCAACGAACCCTTATTTTACTTACTAATGGCCCCCAAGCACAGGAGGAGTGATGCTGGAAGTTTCTACAGGGTGAGACAAAAGTAGATTTTCAGTTGTTTGTATGAAAAATAATACAATAAATAATAACACAAGAATAAACTGTTCCATGGACTAACAACTGTAAACCTACTTTTGCCCCACCCTGTGTATGTAAAAGTGAAGCAGTAAAGTGTTTCCTTTAAGTGAAAGGTGATTACAGTACAGTAAGATATTTTGAGGAAGAGAGACAGAGAGAGAGAGTCCACATTCACATACTATTATTAGGATACATTGTTCCATTTTATCATTAGTTATTGTTGTTAATCTTGTAATTAAGTATGCCTTAATAATACATTAGTAATGTCTTATATAATACATTAATGAATGATTCCTAATTTATAAATTAAACTTTTTTGTAAGTATATATGTATAAGAAAAATTGTAGTATGTATAGGTTCAATAGTCTGCATGGTTTTAGGCATTCCCCAGGGTTCTTGCAGCATATCCTCTGTGGGTAAGAGGGGACTATGCACAATCCTGGAGAATAGGATTATTTCCTGAGACTTGAGGGATGTGGCTGGGGTGATGGTGTGTTCTGTGGTGAAAATACAGGAAGTGCCAAGACCATTGGGTGTAAACAGCTGTATAGATAGAGTTAGGGCCTGAGCTTGGTGCCCAAGGAATGGATGCGGTTAGAGGAAGAGATGGTTTTCAATTGCTCTTTGGTGGCTTAGAGAAGAAGAATCCCAATGGTAGCCATTATTAACTGAACACCAAAAGTCTTCCCTCTTATTCTAGATGTTTATAAGCCCCTGTGTTCTTTGATAGTTTTAAGAGAAGAGAAAGTGTCTTTACAAACAAACTGAGTTGGACATTCCACTGGGTGGGTAGATCCTGAGCCAGATTAAATTTCAAGAAATGTGATATTTTCTGAATTCTAATGTTGTAGGCAAATTAACATCAATGACTAATAGACTATTTGATTTTTTTTTGCTAAATGAACTTTAACTGTGAGATTGCACTAAATCTCTGCTTATTGATTCTAGTTATTTGGGATTTACTATAGGATAAGCATATTTCATCCTTAACCAAATTTTTAAAAAATCCAATTACATATAGCAGCAAAGAGGCATCTCTGCCATCTTGAAAATACAGTCTCTCTGTACTAGTATAAAGGGAGAAAGTGAAGATCACTTGATATAAACATGATCCATCCTGGAAAAAGAAACTCCAAGCTTGGGTCCTTCATTCTTTCAACCACAACAGAATCCACCGATATATAGTACAGTCTGTAACTAAAGTGTTCATATTTGAAGCATAGCATGGTGCTACAATGAATGTAGAATTCCTTTGTATGGTAATTTTTCAAGTAGAAAAGAATTCATAGGCATAAGAGAATGCTTACTTTAATGCACTTGGAACCTTTAACTGATTTGTAGTATTCTTTAGATAAAAGTTAAATTGAAAAGGCTTTATATGATTAAATTCTTTCTGAGATTTTTTTCAAAGGGGCTATTCAATGAAGTATTGCTAATGGCCACTTAATTATCCAAATAAGGCACAGATATAGTACTGTGGAAAGTAAAATAGTTTGCTCAAGGCTACTCTATTCATGTAAAAGTAAGTGGAAATCTTAACATTCCTAACTTAGCTCTCGTCTCAATGTCTGTTTTCTCGCCCACAATTTATATGAGCATATATGCACCTTTATTTTTTGGGGTAATTGCTTTTTCCCCCCACTGAGAAGAAAACCTTTTATTGAAAAATAAAAGCAAAATTTACATTACATAACATATCAATTCCAGTTTAACTTACTAAATTTTTTTAAAATTTAAGTTCTTTATTGTTTAAAGTATTACATGTCTCCTTTTCCCCCATAGACCTCTCCCCGGCCATTCCCACCCCCCAGCACATGCCCTCACCCCCCTACTCTCTGTGTCCATGGGTTATACTTGTATGCATGCATACAAGTCCTTTGGTTGATCTCCTAATCCTGCTTCCTTCTCCTGCCTTCCCTCTGAAGTTTGATGGTCTG